>JAOBRD020924312.1:0-12431 GCA_027575215.2 Hydrozoanthus sils | reverse complement strand
TACTATTAAAAAATACAAATGCAAGAATTGTCGACCTTAGTCAATAGCAAATGCAAACTCGTGTTGTAAAGCAATAACATATAAAGAATTTAATAGTTAACTACTGAACACGACACCGAATTGCATCCTAGTGACAGTAAATGTTATCTAACAATCATATCGTACCAAATCCTGATAAATCCTTGGTTATGAAAATTGGTTCTATTCCTGCATTGAATAGAATTCAAGAATCAGCGACTAAGAGAAGTAACCACAGCCAAATATCTTGGAGTTCATGTCGATAGCGTCCTATCGTGGACCGATCACCTTACAAAGCTGTGCACCTAGATGTACTCTTAACTACGTTTTCTCAATAGATTATCTCATTTTTTTGCCTCACGAAATTCTACTTAAAATCTACAAACAAACTATACTACCGGCAACCGACCACGGGTCAATAACATGGATCGACTGTTTAAAAATCATGAGTGATAAACTGACTACAAAGCCAAGCACTAAGATTTATATTTGAGAAGGATAGAAAGGGATGCGTGAAAAATGTCATCTGCTCTCTCTAAAAATCGTAGACGTTTCCTTCGTTTCCAACTCGTTTTTAAGATTGATAAACGTCACAACTGCCCCGAAACTTAGAAAATTACATAGCTACAAGGGCAAGTTTACGATCAAGAACATTAAGGGATAACTCATTATTGAACATTCCCAAAGCAAGGTCCAGCATGGGGCAGAAGCCATTTCAGTACTATGCTGCAAAGGATTGGAACCAACTGCCTAAAGAACTCAGACACATAGAAAACTTTAAATCCTTAAAACCGAACTATTCAGATATCTTTAATTTCAATGCTGACAAGGCCAGCCATTAGTGTTCAGTAGTTAACTATTAAATTCTTTATATCTTATTGCTTTACAACACGAGTTTGCATTTGCTATTGACTAAGGTCGACAATTCTTGCATTTGTATTTTTTAATAGTACACGTTCCTACTTTATATCATTATGTACCTTATTATATCATATCTAATGCTGCACATGTGTTAACACTTGCATGTTTTTTTACAGCAAGCTGATATATATTTGCAGAATAAATAAAGATGTTATTATTATTATTATTATTATTATTATTATTATTGTGTATCCATTGCTGGGCATGGTAATACTTATGAGAGGACGCGAGTTTCCATCTCTGTCAGCTCTAAATAATTCAAAGGCTCCATTTTGGGATCTCAGCTTTGAGAAATAATCTTAAAGATTGCATTGTAAGTGGTTGAAGTCCCCGTTTTTATCTTTGAAAACATTTTTTGTTCTACCTAAGCCAGCTGCTTGCAGTGATAAGAGCATGTGTGTTCGTGGAGTCTTGTCAGCTAAAGTTGATGATAATACCAAAACCTCTTTGGTCCAGGTGACTTTAACAAGGAATGGAACACATTGCTCTGCTTTCTTTTTAGGTCTTCCTTGATATTCATTCTCTATTAGCTGTGAAGCTGTTCTTCTACTGTACAGATGTGGGAAAGATGATCTGTTTTATGTACAAAATAAACATCAGTATTATGTTCATACGGTACAAGGATTTGAAATAAAAAAGTAATTTGAACATGTAAGGATGCGATTTCTAACTATCTGTAAAATCAGTGAAGTTCTTCAAGTAAATCAATACTGATTTAGAGCATTTGTGACAAAGCACTTCATTAGCTACTGCATGAAAACTTTGAATACAATCAGCTTGCCATTTAAAAAAACACAAACTGTACAAATCCAATTAATTTTCACCCTTACTTAATTGATAATATTTATGAACTACTAAAACGGTTGGCTTTAGTTCTTGCATGTTCTGATTACATGTAGATACTTTTAATGACTAAGAATCCTAGGCAGTTCACATATCAAATATTTGTACGTAATTTGCTTGAATTTTCAGTAACTATATGAAATGATCCTGCCATACGCTATAGGCTTATCATCTTGAACTAGAATGCCTGCAACACCATCGTCTACGATGATTTTGGTTTCTTTGTGGGGAGCAAAATACGGCATTGTTGTTGCAGCGGAGAGTTCGGTTTTAACTCTGTTAAATGCATCGATCTGCGGCTGCTCCAATTTCCAAGTTGAGCCACTTCGAATGAGCTTGCGAAGAGGGTCAGTGATAGTCGCGAAATTCTGGATGAAGCGGGCACTATACTGAGCCCTGCCGAGGAACGAGCGGAGTTCTGTTGGATTGCGTGGTTGATAGGCATCTTGAACTGCTTTGGCTTTCTCGGGAGCGGAGGCGAGACCATTTGCTGAAAATATGTACCCGAAGAACTCAATACTGGGTTTGTTGAACTCACACTTCATTGAATTGACTGTTAACCCAGACTCATGAAGTCTACGCAGTGTGTTGGCAAGCGCAGTGTTGTGCTCTTTCTGATCTTTGCCGAACACGAATATGTCGTCACTGACATTTCGCGCACCAGGGGTGTCAGCTATCAACGTTTGCGAAGTGTGTTAAAAGATCTCGGCGACTGAGTTGATTCCAAAGCTGAGCCTTCTGTACTGGTACAATCCAACATGCGTAGAAAACGTGGTGATGTATCTGCATGACGGATGCAGTTCTAGCTGATGGTACCCTGCTTTTAAATCGAGCTTGCTAAAATGGTTGCTCCGTTGAGGTCTGCTGTAAGTTCTTCGAAGGTTGGGGTGATGTGTCTCGTTCTCAGTATTGCGCGGTTTGCGTCTATCATGTCTACGCAAAGTCTTATTTCACCCTGGGTTTTAGATTTGGGGGAAGTAACAACTCCTAGATACCCATTCAGTGGGGCCAAAGACTTTCTCGATGATGCCTGCTTGTTTTAATTTTTGCATTTCTGCAGCTACCTTATTGCACATGTGAAACGGTGTTCGGTCATGTCTGTGTGCGACTGGTGGGACTGTTTTGTCAATGTGTAGGGTTACCTGTGTATTTCTGAGACAACCAATGTCCTTACTTATGCCGGGGTATTTTGCAAAAATGTTTGTTTGGTCAGACTGTTGTGTGTTGCTGGAAAGATGGTTTACTCCAATGGAAAGTACACCTAGAGCTTTGGCTGTTTCTCTGCCTATCAGAGGGGGTGAATTGCCGGGGACGATAAGAAAATCTGCCTGAATCGGCTCTCGGCCTTTAATTTTGACGAGTGCAGACACGAGTTCATGGCACGGAATGATATATCCATACGGGTGGATGAGGCGGCGACAGCGTTTAAACAGTATGTTATCTTCTCTCAGCTGTTTTGCAATTTCAGCATTTGCAGTGTTACAAGAAGCGCGAGAGTCAATAACAAGGTCAACTACCACACCATTAGTTTGGATTAGGTTGTTATTTTGACCTCCTAGCGCATAAGCGCATTCGTCACTATAGGAATCTTTATCATTGTCGACAACACGGCTTGCGCTTGCAGGGGCGTCGCTTAAATAACGCACATTTGAGTTTTTGCTTGAAAAACGCCGATTAGGGCCAGATTCGTGTTGTTTCTGGTCTGCACTGAAACACATAGATGCAAAATGACCAACCTTGTGGCATTTATGACATGTTACGTTGCGTGAGCACCGGCAGTCATGACTTGCACGACCTTTGTTGAAACATCGGGTACACTGAGTAGGGGGCTTCTGGGGTTTCCTGGGCCGATATCTCTCTTTGTTGTGTTTATTGCTTCCCTTAGTTTGCCCTACGTTCGTTTGACTAACTGAGTAAACGCTAGAATAATTATTGTCACTTGAAATCTGACGTGAATGACTCTCGGATGCCCCCATCGCTTGGGCTAGTTCTCGCGTACGGGTGAGACTTAATTCACATAGAGCAAGGAGTTTTGTGCGTAGTTTCTGACAGTTATCAATTATCTGATCTCAGATAAAGTCGTCAACACTGTCAGCGGGAAAATCACATAAAGACGCAAAGTGTCGGAGTCGGGTTGTTTATTGAGTTATGGACTCACCTTCGCTCTGTTTCTCTTTTCTGAAAGTATGACGGTTATAAGAAATATTCTTTCTAGGGCTAAAATACTTATATAATTTCTGTTTCGTTTCCTTGTAGTCTACTCCGGTTTCCGCTAGTGTGAAAAAGATGTCTTGTACTTCGGCCCGTCTGTGTGAAGAAGATAGTGTCGCTTTTGTTTGTCGTCTTTGCAGCATGTCACGCTTGAAAATAACTCAAAACTTCGTATCCATTTCTTCCATCTTTGTGCGCCTGTATTTTGATATCCAGGCGGATCAAAAGCAGCTATCGGCTGTAAGGCAGCTATCGGAATGGCCGTTTGGATTCCGAAAAGTATTACACTCGTTGCCAATGTAATGTATTTTATTATAGTTTGAACAACACGCGCTGTAAACACATGAGTGCCATGTTCCGTAAACTACTTACCCGCAAGGCATACTGGTTGAGTTGCGTTACACTATTACAATTCACGACGCGTATTACAACTTACGACAGTACACATGGAACTAGCCAAACCATACAAATATTTGACCGACTAGCCGTATAAACTGATTTTACGTCCCGCAAAATCGAAGTCGTTTTTTCGCCAGGTGCCATAAAAAAGATAATCGGTACCGCGTAAACACTTCAACCAGGTAAACTATTGAAGCCTACTCCGGCTCCTTAAGTCGCCGTGATTTAGAGCGACTTATTGCGACTTAAGGCGATTTAATAAAAACTGGGGTGAAAACTGACTGCGACTTAATGCGATTAAAAGGGACTTGAGGCGATTTAAGGAAAAATGGGGTGAAAAATGACTGCGACTTAATGCGATTTAAAGCGACTTGAGGCGATTTAAGGACCCGGAATAGGCCTCTATTGCACTGTCAGTTTGAGGTTTGGAAATTGACCTGCGCATGTTCACGTGGTAATTGGCTGACGAATAACCGCGGGCTCTCAGTACGATCTCAAATAGCTGGTCTCGTGTACAAAATATCTTTTCGGGTACAATAAAGTGACTGACGGTTCCGTGTAAACAATATGCAATTATTGTTCGTGCAGGTTTTCTATCGGTTAAAAATTCAACCGGTGACGTGTAAACGTAGCCGAAGGAACGAGATAGTTTCTAATGTTCGACTTCCTTAATTTTTTTGACACTTAAGGAGTTTGTCCATTTATTTATTAAAATTTGAACTAACTATTCTAAACTAAAGTAGTTTTACAAAGTCATAGTCACTCTCAATTTTTTTTGTTTGTTTATCTATTTTGACTGTTAAGCATAAAAAATCTCTGTCAGTTTGGCTTGCGTGAAAGCTCTCTTGGCACCGCATTGAAAAGGGTGAAAAAACAACTGAAGCAAAATCGCACAAAAAATCGGATGTATATTGCGTTGCTGACCTAAGTCTGAAAAACAAATTTATTGTACAAGCAAACAAAAATAAGATATGTCTCGTCCTTAGCTGGACGGTAATTTAAAAAAATTCATTGTAGAAAGAGTTACAGTCCTTGTTAAACTTCAAAGTCTAGCAAAACAAAAATGTAGTGTATATAAGCAAAAAAAGAATGATTTGTCACTTTCTCAAGGCACGCACTAAAATTCACGTCAGAAGCTAGTCACGTTAGTTTAAAAACTTTATTGTGGAAAGAATTGGTTCGGTGTACCAGTTCTTGTTAAACACAACTCCAAAATCTAGCAAAATAAATTTGTTATAAAAGCAAACAAAGACAAAGTCTTTCTCGTCTTTAAGGCTGATTAAAGTTCGCGTTAAAGTCACATTAGTTTAAAAACGTTTTCGTGAAAAGAGTTGGTTTGGTGTACCACTCCAAAGTCTAGCAAAACAAATTTATTATGCAAGCAAACAAAGACAAGGTCTTTCTCGTCTTTAGGGCATCAAAGTTTTCGTCACGCTAGGTATTTTGGAAAGAGCTGGTTGGGTGTACGAATTAGTCCTTGTCAAACACACTCAGTAGATTGGGAGTGTGTTCCTCGTCCCGAAGCCTTAGATACTTCACCTTTCTCATCTCCTCCTCCGTGGGTGGGTTGTGCTGCCATTCCTGTAGATCTTTCAGCCTTCTATCAATCACTTTGTTATAATCCACGAGTCCTAAACTCGTCAGGTCTGGTAATGAGTTGGAATATAAAGCTTCGCTTTGAGCCTTGAGCAAGTTGGAGTTCGAAAATAAATCATCACTACAGCCAAACAACTCTTTATCCTCGGTTTCCTTGCAAGCATCAGTTTCAGGAGATTCTTTTCTCTGCGTCTTCGTGTTCCCTTTTGTCTCCATAGTTTCTTCTTTTTCAGACTCAAAATTTAGCCTAGCGGGCGTCTTATCGACAGGAGTTTTCGAAAAGCTCAAATTGAAATTATTTGCACACAGATCCTCTCGCTCTCCAGAACTGGTGTTCGGACGTTTGACAAAGTCTTTAACACGGTCAGACAGCTCCTTCGAACAAGCATTGCGGCCATTGCACGGCTCCAGCGGCGGTAACTTTCTTCCAACACTTCCAGAATATCTCAGCTCCGGCGTAGAGCTAGGGCGGTACAAGTTATTTGGCACCGATAGTGAGTCTCGAAAGCTGCTTTTCTTTCCAGTAAACAAAGATTCTGTCGAACTAGAAGCACGTGGCGAGTCCTTTAGACTGTAAAACGATCTCGCTCTAGCCCGGCCTTCCTTGCCGAGACTGGCTGTATTACTGAATTGCTTTTTAGAGATTTTTGGCAAATGCATAGAGCCTGCGACGGGGTCACTTTGGATGTTAATTACAGGGAGCCGTCTGGCGTTTCCATGTTTTGGACCACTAGCATTGGTAGCTGTTGGCCCAGAGCTGGTTCGTGTAAGGGGCCTTTCTTCGGAAAGTCCAGGCTGTTGACGGCCGGGCGATCTGCTTCTATGATTCCCCCTGACTCCGGAATACTGCGAGAGTTTCAGATCCACAATGTCAGCCTGCATGCTGACTAGGCTCTGATGTAGCTGTCCGTCCAAATGTTTCAGCTCGCTCTCTAGCCTTCTGTGTGCGGTAGCATTTCTAAGAGTCATATCTCGGCTGAGGTCGCTACTTCGAACCAGCCCAGAATACTGGGCCAACTCGAATTTTTTCATAATTGACAAGTTAATATCTGGCTGTATTTGGTTCTGCTTAAAGCTTTAACTGAAAGAGGAACTGAAGAATCCGGTATAAATGATGCTCCATAAAGGCAGTTTCAGACAAGCAAGGAGACAATGTTTTCTACATAGTGTTCAAACTTTCAAGCTCTCAACTTTATACTGCATGTGTAGCGATGGGATTTTGGTATGAGGCAAACGCTCCGTTAAGGAAAATTTCTTATCGACTTCGACCTTGCTTGATCAGCAACTGCCAAATGTTAAGAAGAAAGCTTCAAGCTGTTGTAAAATTATTTGTTTATCAGCGCACGAACAACGTTGATCACAAGAAACACTGCTGATTTGAATAGTGATGAATTACAATGAGCAGATAGCGTAGCCACTGGACCATGGTATTTTGATAGGACTACGAAAACAATTGCCGAGCCGCTCAGTAATTGACAGGTACAATATTAAACGATTAAACACAATGGAGTGATGCTGTGCACTAAAGAAAGTTTTTTGACGTGTCACTTTATATCCACTCAAGCTAATGATTCATTTGAACCGCTGAATTCAATCTGTTTATGTCGGCATAGAATAGAAAAATGATATTAAAAAGCATGGAAACTTGTCTTTCGGACAACTCCACGCTTTTTTTTAATAAGAACCAGTGAATTCGGCCGAGCCTCATTGCTCTTATAATTTATTTGCGATTTGAGCCTCAAATTGTTTTTAAATTGTTCTTATTTCTACGTGTGGTTTGAATGGAATAAAACTAAGCCTACGTAATGCAATACGCGTACATTGTATGAAATTGTAATGAACTACACTCTTATTTTTATAAGAACGTCAAACTTTTCGACTAAGGCTGAACGTTCTTAAATATTTTTGGGATATCAGCCTCAATAGAAACTATAAATAATACATGTACCGTATGTGGTGCAGTTGTGTATACATTGATTTATACATGTACCTTGTACTGTATTAAAATTTTAAATACAGTACCTGGTACGAAAAAAAAGTAACAGCAAGAAGTCAAGAAGCCTATACCGAAAAGCAAATTTTCAATAACATTGTATGAATTTTTTGCAATAGGTTATCATCACAAATAAATGTTTTTCATCTTTTCTCAGCCTCAGCATGTTCTTAACATGTTTGCATCTCCCGTCCACATGTATACGGCGTTTTCGGCAACAAATACGAGGTTTTTGAATACGCTCTCCAGACTGTAAATTTTTAAAAACGGAGAAAAAAATCTCCGTTTTCAAAAATAACAGGATACGTGTGGACGGAACTAAATCTTTGGCGATTTTCTGCCTCATGACAGTCATGTTCTTGTAAAAAAGAATCTTCTAAAAAAAAGAGTGTAACTTCAGGGAGTTTCAGGGCGAGTGTACGTGTACGTGTACAGCGTATAATTTGAGGCAATGGCATTGATTAAAAGAGGAAAATTGCGAATAATTTTTTTTATTCATTCTGTATTGTTAACTCAGTAAAGTAAAAAAAAGCTATCGAGCCCAAACCTTTAAATTTGGCCAATCTGAGCCTCGTTTTTATATAACAAGCGTGTACTATGATTCCAACAGTGGCGTAACCAGCTTGTGGGCCTGCAGGCCCGGCCCTTCAAATTGTTTTGACAGGGAAAAATAAAATATTGAAAAATTACTTTGATTACAATGAAAAAACATATTTTTTAAAAGTACCTGTAGAAGTTTTGGTTTTTCAATGAATGCTGGGTGGTTCTTACTCGTTGTGGATCATAGAATTTGTCCTGATGTTGATGTTACAAACGAGTGTAGAGGAGAGCTAATAAATAGAACGTCTCAGTCCCGTGGGCCTGCAAAACTTTCAGATCCTGGCTACGCCACTGTATTCCAATAAAAAGAGGCTTATAAAATCAGCAGGTCTGTGTTCAGTGGATATTCATACGGGCTTGTTTTTTTAAGGGAAGATTTGAAAGCGAAGAAACATGACGTTCTGGTCGCTAACATGAAGCAATTTTATGCTAAACTAAAGCCTAAAGCTGCGCATAAGATTACTACAGTGATATAGTTACCGCGGGGTGAGTATATAGATCATGCAAATTTTATTTAAACAGACAACAGTGAAAAGTGTTTCAGAGTTCCAAGAGAAACATGAAAATTTTTTGTTCGAAAATTTTCTATGGTGACTCTCGTTGTTTCGTGTATCTCAAGTTAGTCTGCCTTAGTATTATTGTCATACTATTTTGCTATTGGCCTAATGCGCCTTTTTCGTGAAAACTTTTTAAGTTACTTGAACGTCATTTTAAAGAATATTATTAGCCTGCTTGTCATGTTTGTTTTTAGCCGGTTAAACGATAAAAGCTTTTTGCTATTGTTGATGATCAAACAGCAAACAATTGTCGCAATAAAAGCTGTGATGATTAACGTCACTTTTATATACAATACACGTGTAAGTATTAAATGGTACATTGCAGTTGCGAAATGATTCTGGTACACAGAATAAAACCTGCGTATAAGAACCTAAGATTTTCCAACGTAGCCTGAACAGGCTCTTATAGAAATGGTATTTAGTGGGATTTTAGGCTACTAGGTTCTTATAGGTTAGTAGAAGCTGGTACTCATGCAACTATACAGCTGAGTCGACTGGAACGAGTCGAGTCGGGTAAAGTGTCTTGCGACCCCTTGCGACCCAATGGGATCATGGAGTAAATGTTCGGCCACTGCGCCGTCGACGGGCCAAGTGTTGGCAAAACTCTTATCCATTTCGTTTTACTTTTAGTCTGTTCTTTCCTGGTCATGTTTCTCTGGTTTATTGACAATCATGTTTGTTTTTAGTCTCCTTCACAGCCGTCGGGCTTACGTTCCCTCCGAACGTTTGAAAAACAGAACTTAGCACTATAAAATTTCTCATGTCTCAATCAAGGTTATATTTCGGTTTGTGGAAACATATCTTGCACTGAAGTAGTTCTTGAACAGCTATTATCACTTTTCCGGACAAGAGAAAGTGTTCTTGGTTTTTGATTGACGTGCATGCATGGCTTGACCGCAGACAAACAAAGATCCGAAGGAGAGCAAACCATTAGAAAGCTGAAGTAAAGAAAAACTTAAATGCAGAGAAAAAAAAGAGGTTACAATGGAAGAAGAACGAATTCAGCAAAAGAAAGCAAAATTAAACAGTATCTTAAAAAAAAGGGTTAGTACCAACTTTAGAATATCAGTGAGATATTCAATTGAATTTGACATTTTTTATAGTCTCTCGCTTTCAACTGGTATATATCCTATATATACACTATATTAGTCTATAGAAACTATTTTAAAATAGAAGAACTTCAGTAATGAAAATAAAGTCAGAAACAGTGGGAGTCCGACAAATTGGTCCTTGCTCTTGTATTTAAAATAATGGAATATATAAGATATAGATAGATAATCAATAGCACAAACTGCTTTAATATCCCTTTTCAGGGAGACTTCGAGGTTTTCCTGTTTCTAGAATAAAAACATGCAGATGTCTGAAATTCAGTTATCTCCATGTGTAGATATAAAAGAAAATGCAAATTTATTGCTATTTTTGCGAAAGTCTATGGTAACCAAAAATATTTCTATCTGTTTGTTTGCTGCCCACACGACGGCGTAAACAGTTCTTTGCAGACAGGTTTTTTTCTTCCGAAAACTTTTTGAGGGTTGTCGGGCATATATATATTATGTTGCTGTCTTCCAAACAGTACAAAACGTAATCAAATTGTAGGCGGCAAACTTATATTGGTTGTCAGCATATTAAAGCTAGCAAGTTGTTTCATCATCGAACTTCATTTTCTGGCGCTCTATCTCAGTTGCTACACAAAAGACGTTAATATCTAATTTTAAAAAATATTTCTTTGTTTTCCTTTTCATCATCTTCATTACGAGTTCAGCCCAAATTTTCATGATGTCGCTACTGTATTAGTTTTTAACCTAAAGCAAACTTTTTAAATTTGAAATAATTGAAAACAAACAAAAAATCATATCGTGGATCTAAAGTAGACTTTAGAATTTTAATAATAGTTAGTGTTGGCGTCGCTAAATCAACAAGTCTGCGTGAAACATTTTCCCTTCCAATGAATGGAGCTTTTACGTGCACCTGGCTCTTGCTGCGTTCGATAGTTTCCTTGCAATACAATAAAAACAATTGGCAATAGAAACTCACAAACGCAGCTCATTAATAAAATATTTGGAAAGAAGATCCGCGGGCTTTTTTACCTATAAAGCAAGACAGAACTGACACACTCGTAGTTCCACGAGACAGTGACTCGGGATATATGAAGAGCGACAGAAGCTCATAAAGTCCGTCTTAAATCTTTCATCTACTGGCTGTATTTTGTTGAGTATTTAGAGTTTTAAGTGACATTTTTACTTCTTACGATGGATGGTAACAGAAGCTTTTTTTCTAGATGTATTAAGAGAGTGTGTAATCCAAAGTGCAAGAAAATGTCGTCTAAGTGTTCGTGGTGGAAATGTTTCTGCTTCTGTCGCTCAGGATTCAGCGAAGAGTTTGTAATCGAGAAGTGAGTATAAAACTACCTTAACTAAGAAGTGTAGTTGTTTTAACTTTTCTCCTGTTGTTTTTCTAAGCCTGTGGTGCGAGCGAAGCTTTGCTGTTTCACAACTGCTTTGCAAGTTATTCAAACCCGTATTGCTTGTTTTTGGTAGGCGAATTATGCCTATTTAGTGAAGCGTGTTTAACGGCTTTCGAAAACTAATATCACTAAAGCATTATAACTTCGTAGCTGTGTTTATACAATGTAACAAAATATACTGCAGGTTTATAGCAGTGAAAGATACGACCTGACTTTTCTCCATCATCTGTGTTTTAAAGTATTTCTAAGTTTCTTTGCAATTCATACTCACGGCTTCCAGTGAATCTGTTTTTTGCGTTAGCTGAAAGATGTTCAGACTACTCGTGATCATATTTAATTCGTCAGATGTAGTGTTTGTGTATGCGTTTTTAAATAATACGTATACTTAAATGTCTATGTATTTGTATGGGTCTAGTTATGGTTATGAGTATGTGTATTGGTAAGGTTATTAGTATGGGTATGGATATGTATATGGCTATGCGTGTGAGTAAGGTTATGGGTTTGAAATTGGATAATTGTAGTTTGGGTATGGTGGGTTACGAGTAAGGGTAAATGGATATGTGTGCAAACATTGTGAGGGTATGGATAAGGGTATGGGTATGGAGTATTGTGAGGATATTATATGAATGATGTGGTATTAGTGTGGGTATATGGGTATTGTGAGACAACAACAACAACAACAACAGCAACAACAACAACAACATTTTTTTATTATCTTCCTATTTGAAGTACAAAAGTGCATACTAACTACTAATAGCAAGCTAGTCTAGGCAGGTAGTGTGAGGACGCTATTTACAATACAATAGATTTGTAAAAGAATAAAACAGAA
>JAOBRD020924204.1:0-12431 GCA_027575215.2 Hydrozoanthus sils | reverse complement strand
AGCTTTTACAATCACTTATTAAAAAGAAGGCAATAACTGAAATACGTTTTTATTCATTCTAAGAAATAAATGAAAATGCTGACCCGTTTTGATGATTTTTTTTCAATGGTGAACGAGAAACTGGTCCTGTTCATAAAGCCGTTCGTAACATCTGGCACGCTACATAATATTTTGAAAATTCCACGTAACCTAAACGTATATTTTTCGAAATATTCATGATGCGAGCTCAGCTTCTTCTTGATAAGAGAGGGTAATCTCCGCGTAAGGCTTTAAAAGCTGCTGTTATTGTGTATGCCTGAAAACGAGTCAGCCTTTGTGAAACGCGTGTAGAGTGTTATACGGGGCTGGGTGAGCTTTAGCCCAACCAATGATTTTGCTGAAACAAACAGGAATTGATGATGAAAAAAAAATGCTTGGACCGATAAAAAAATCGCATTTCCGACGATCTCAGAGGTTTGAAACTTCAAAATTTTCTGGAGGGGGCATGCCCCGGATCCCCCTAGAAAGCTCGCGCGTTTGGCACTCGTTGGGTCGCACTATGCACAAGTATGCTATGCGATCAATGATTGTGGTGAAGAATGTGAGCTTGCCTTGAGGTTTACGGCCCCCCTTTCCCTAGATTTCTCGATCCACGCCTAGATTCTATGAATTATTGTACTCAATACAACGCAGAGTTCGCCAAACAATGGTCACATTGATGAAAAGAATACTTCTACTAACAATTAAATTAGATTTCTACCTCGCTTTCATCGCAAAAACCAGTCAACCACTACAAAACAAATGAAATCAAATATTTCAGCTCACCACACTTCACTCAGGGTTAGTGCTGACCATCAGCTACAAAAATCAAGGAGTATTTTTTGGCAGGGTGTTGCTGCATCCAAAATGATAACGACAAAAGCAATAGTAATATTTCCTCTGTTTTGATTTGTTTAATCTCAAGGATCTCGTTTTGAACTTACTATAAGTTTCATGCTGACTTGTATGCTGGTTATTGACAACAAAGCACCTTCTTAAACCGGGTCGCAATATTGAGGTGTGAAGATGACAAGTAATGTTTCAATTTCATTATCTCCCCCCTCCTTACCATCCAGAAAAAATATGTTGTCAAATGTTGATTTACTCACCGGTGTAAAGCTTTGGCCTTCAAGAGATTCTCGAGCTTTTTTTTCTTCCGCAATCTCCATCAGGTGTCCGATGACAGCAGTACGCAGGGGACCAACAGTAGCGAGCAGCTGTTGTAGTGCCTGGATAGCCTGGAAAAACAAACTGAGTCACCACTTTTTAGCAACTCTAACATAATTTATACAAAGAGCTCTGATTTTCAGTACAACTAAAACCGCTTACAAGTTAGCCTAAAGGGGTTCACGATGGTTAAACGGTATCTCATACACATAATTAGTAGGAAAGGGGTTAAATCTTTACACACTATCACAGTTTTTTTGCCACGTGCAGCAGTTTCCCATACTACTTACTTCTTCAAGGTTGATTCCAAGATGGACGATAATTCTGGTGTAAATAAGCCTGCTTTCTTGGTCTTCAGGGTTTAGAAGCAGCATCAGTTCCAGGCCCTTTCGCAAATCTCTTAAACTGCAATAAAAGTCAACATGATCATTTGCACACGACCACAAGCTCTAATCTTTAAAACGACTTTCATGCTCAGCATTTATTCTATGTATCAGGAACCAATAACAAGAATACTGACATCACACTTAACTTCAGAGCTCTTAATGGGCGAGTAGACAGAAAATAAAAAATAGTTCTATGCTCCCGAACCAAACCCTTTTTGATTTTAAAACACACGACTCGCAAAAACTCCTAATACTTTGACAAAAACTCAACTTGAACTCTTCTTGTGATGGCCGGGGTGCAGTGTAAAAAATTTGAGGCAGTTTTTCGGGCCCATTCATCAGTTCTGTAAAATGTTTAGCGGAAGCTTTAAAAAAAGTTAGTTTACCCTTTGGATCCCAAGATTGTGTTTCCGTGAATTCCTCAGGTTGTCATAATATAAGTTCTTGAAAAGCAATGAAAAAGTGGAAAAAATAAGAAGGTCTAAATGATTGAGCTATATGGCCTGTCTTCGAAAGATTTACTAGATTATGAACTTCTAGAGGGTACGCAAGTTACTGGCTACGCAAAAACACTTGTAAATACAGTGGTTTTAGCACAACAAAGTTAACTCTGAAAAAAATCTGACTTCGAATTCAGCCATCATGCAGGCTGTTTGAAGCACCTT
Source organism: Hydrozoanthus sils (assembly GCA_027575215.2). NCBI lineage: Eukaryota > Metazoa > Cnidaria > Anthozoa > Zoantharia > Hydrozoanthidae > Hydrozoanthus > Hydrozoanthus sils. The sequence continues at coordinate 10,195 of JAOBRD020924204.1, read as the reverse complement.
GTTACAAAAGTAAACTTACCTATCGTCAATAATGCCAGAGGTGCGAAAGATGTTCACAACATTTGCTACCATCCTGATGTAAACCTAAAGTTAAAAGTAAACACATAAAGAAAAATCTTGCATGCTACACTACTATACCACTACAACAAGCTCTACCAATGCCACATTAGTTACATTAAGTAACAGTACAATAGCTGTTGCCGCAATCGCCGTCACCGCCTTACGATTATGTTTAACGAAGATATTTTAAGTTCGAAGATGTTTTCAAGTTTAAGAATTCCTAAGATTGTATAATATGGAGTAGCACACTCTTGTTTATTTGGAAAGAAAAGACATAACGAAGACAATTATTTTGCTTAATTTTGATTGTTTTTAGTCTAGACTGATATAAAGCAGTACCCCAGCTCATCAGGCCATAGTTAAGAAGCTGATATATAACATTGTAGTAAAGTTGTTTTAACGCATATAACAAATAATAGAGAGAAAGTATCTGAGTTTGTATAAAATTCCTATATTTTTCGTCAGTTTGTTATTACCATGCTTAAGCTGTGCATCACATTTGAGATGTTCATCTATGAAAACACCCAGATATTTAATTTGTGATTTTTTTTGTGATGTTGCAAGCTGTTATAGCTATATTTGATTTTTTCTTGGATGTAGTAATAGGCATATAGTTAGTCTTTTTATAATTAATTGATAACTTTCAAGTATTTGCTGAACAGTATTTCAATACATTAGCTAGTTCCCCTAGTTCATCAAGACTACTTGAGATGTAGAAAATATTTTGTACTGTCTGCAAAAATTCTAAATTTTATTTTTTTTGAAGAATTTGGAAGATCATTTATATACAGTAAAAAAAAGAAAAAGTCCTAGAATGGATCCTTGTGGGATGCCACATGTTAATGTTTTCATGCTACCCTTATGGAACAGGAATATATTTCTCGTATGTATGAAAAATATATGGTATTTATATGTAGAATATATACCTAAACATATGAGAAATATATTCCAAAATGTATGTTGCATATCTGACAAGTATATGAAAACTATAGAAAAATGGGACCGTTTGCCATTCTTAATACATATGAAAAATGTATGACACATATATGACAATTGTATGACACATATATGACAAATGTAGAATGCATATACGACAGATGTAGGATTTATACATAATTCATCAATGTTAAATAAACTTACTCATATTTATTGATTATGTACGACTGCATATACCAGCTTGCAAGAAATAATAAATCCTCCACATGAAGATAAATTTCAATTTTTTTAAATTGGGATCTCATTATAGTAACAAAAATTAAATGTATTTTACAAATAAAGCTGTACCAGTATCAGAATTATCACACAGTTACCTATAGACTCTGTATCACCAATTTTGACATATTGCTAGCCATCACTGTTATAACTTGAGAACCATCTACGAGGCAGTCCTCTAATTCCATATTTATTCATTTTTTCCAAAAGGATGTGGTGATTGATTGTATCGAATGCTTTTGAAAAATCTAGAAAGATTCCACAAATTATTTTGTTCTTACCAATTGCTGTTTTAGGGTCTCCAAAATTTCTAGAATAGCTTATTCTGTCGAATACCCCTTTCTGAAGCCAAATTGATAATTAAAGAGTAATGATGATGCTTTGTTTTTTAAGAAAGAATATACAAGCTGATCATATACCAATCTTTCCAATACTTTACTAAAGGGAGAAATTACAGCTATAGGCCTGTAGTTCCCTAATTCAGTTACACTACCATTTTTAAAGATAGGGGCTATCCTTAGCTTGATATTTTAAATACTTCAGGGAGTATAAACCTGTTGAAATTGATTCGTTGTATAGCTTAGTAAGAGGTATAGATAGTGGCCAACTTGCAATTTTTGTAAGTTTGTTTGGGATATTAATGCATGCCTTATTTTCAGAAAGATTAGAAAGAAGCATCATCACTTGAAATTCGGTTTCTGGCAATAGTAAATTATTAGATGGTGAACAACTGTTATATTGGATAGGATTTACATTGTTGTCTTTGATATCTTTTGCTCAGGTTGGACCTATATTTACAAAATAGTCATTAAATAACTCAGCAATATCGACGTGTTTTGTGAATACCTTATTGTTGCGCAAAATTCTGGCCTTTAGTTTTGCGTTTTATTAGGGTACCAATGAGTTTCCAGGTATACTTGAGGTTATTCTAGTAGTTTAGGAACTGAGTACTGTAGAAATCTTTCTTGCTTTTTTGTTTTGCAAATTTTTTTTATTCATTAATATTTTTTACAGGTACCTTTACTTAAGAAATGTGTGCGGTACATTCTTTGTTTTCTTTTTATGGATTTGAGAACTACGTTTGTAATCCAGGGTTTGTTCAGTTGCTTCTGTTTTGTTTGGGTGATCTGTTTCATTAGCACATGTTTGTTAACAATATTACTCAGGGAATCTATCATGTTTTGTGTTTTTATATGCAGATTTTTATTTGGCTCAAAATTTTTTTCCAGTTAATTGAATTAATAATCATTTAAGAAAAGATCTTTTTTAAATTCAGAATAATCTCTGTGACAGTTCTCCCTATTTGAGATTTCATGACACAAAAAACTGGCAAGTGATCTGATATGTCTACTGTGAGGGTTCCTGATCTCATATGAGGTAAAGGCGAATTAGTATAAATAAATAAATTGATTGATAAATGTTGCTGTATACTCGGTTAGTCTAGCAGGTTTGGTAATAATGGGAAGGAGATTGCTATCAAACATATCTAGGTATTCTTCAGTTGGTAGGTAAGAATTGTATTTTAAGAAATCAATGTTCAGGTTGCCAAGGATATAAATTTCGTATTTATTCAAATTTAGTGTTTTAATTATTAAATCACTAATTTTAGCTGGATGTGAAACTCTCCAAGGTCGCATGTGGGGTGTCTATAGATACAGCCAATAATTATTGTCTTCTTGTTTATTTCCAGAATCAACTTCATACTAACAAGATTCAACTAACTGCATATTAAATTTAATATCAGGTCTGGGTATCGCTTTAACATTTTTAGTTATATATAAAGTTGCTCCACTGGCGTTAGTTGGTGAGTCAGTATGAAAAAAAGTTATATTGTTGAATATCAACATTTACAATCGATTGATCATTTAATTTAGTGTCAGTAATTCCTCTATAGATACTCTACCCTTCTTCAGGGAAAGTGAGCCAAGCTTAGCAATGGTAACAACCAGTTACAATGATATTTTTAGCATGAAACTATTTTATTGCTGGACCATACATGTACTGACCTCAAGTGCACTTGCAAGTGAAAACAATTCTCCTTCATAAATCACGTGACGAGACAAAAGCTGCAAGCATTCTTTCTGAGAAAGGAGCTTCCCTTGGTTGAAGCAGTCAATGTAAATATAATCATCGTCGTCATAAGCTTGTGGACTGAAAGAACATAGTTGCAAGTGTTACAACATTTACTGGAGACCAATATCAATGTTTACTAATCAAGTACTACTACGGTTGTGTTTTAACCTACCTAGATACCCCAGACAACTGATGACCACAGTTTACAGCGTTCACTACTCTTGGGTCAGTAGGAAAACCCAACAGGTTTTACAACCCAACTATAGGACTGCGAGGGCCTATGGTTTAATATCCTTGTCCTTGATGATGCAAAGGTCTAACCATTTGCAGGTGTAAGGGCAAAGACAGCACCTTCTCCTTTGTTATTCTAAGGCCCTGAGGAAAGGACAAGCTGGGAGTCGAACTGGGGCCTCCTGCCTCTTACAAACTGGGCTAACCAGATGGTGGTAAAACGTCTGAGGGCAAAAGCGCTTTCAAAAGTACACGAACATTGTATTAATTAACTACAGCTTACCGGAATATACAGTTCAAGATCATAAATCTAACAAAGGATGCAAGTAAACATGTGGCCACGTACATGTATTGATAAGTATCTATCATGAACTGAAGAATAAAGACACTTATTCTATTGAAGAAACACCAACTTTCAGTCAATTAATGGAAGGTGGGGGAGGGGGGGGGTTGGGCTCCTGCTTTATATCTGAAAATTAAGAATTTTTCCAAAGATGTGCTTTGGATACAAAATGATAGATAACACCCAGTTGACTATAATCATCTCTTTTCCAACAAGATGAGTACACACATTTTTTACAAGAACCAATAAAGAGTAACTTTTGGCTGATACTGGGCTGTTCTTAATTATTTTGGCAATTTAAGCCTCAAATTGTTCATAAATTGTACTTATTTCCTGATATTTCCCAATGAAAAGAGAGGTTAGAAGTGTTTTTGTGAACTTACATGTACAATTCAATCTGTATTAAAGGATAAATAAAACCCATAATTAAAAATTAATTGTCTGATCAAAGTTTTAGCTTGGTGATTGTTCTTGGCTCGTTCTTAATTTGTTGGCAATCTCATCCTGGGTGTTCTTTCAAAGTTTGTTCTTTTTAAAAAAAGCATGTACTACCGGATACACGAGGGAACAATGAGCCAGCAAGTAGCTGCCAGTAATCACGTAATCAAAGTCTGATTAAAAAATGTGATGGCAAATACAACATAATCCACAAATTCGCTTGCCTTCATTTCCCTTTAAGCAGTGAAAAGCGTGTGATAGAAATGAAGGTTTTATTATATAATCCATTCTCGTCTGCAGGTATATCAGAAGATAATGCCTTTGGCTAAAAAACTGTTTTCAAAATTTCACAACTATCCTAAGGCTTCACTTCTCAGCCAACATCTATCGGCCTTGAACATTATCCTGCAACATCTAAGCTGCGGAAAGGTTATCTAAATTGCGTAAAGGTTGACATCCATTGGACAGGATAACTGTACAGACGATAAAGACAATGATTATGATCACTGTTTTCCAACTGGTTATCAAAAATCAAATAGACCATGTGCTTATTAGCAAGAAATTCCTAATTCAGTTATCAACACCCGAGTGTATAGGTCTGCAGACATTGGGAGTGATCATTATCTCGTGAGCACAAAAGTGAAGCTAAAATTACAGAAGCAACCAAAGGAACAGGAAAAGATGAGAACCAAGTATGATACCAACAAATTGAAAAATGAAGATGTTTTGAAAACACTTATGATCACTTTGCAGAATAGATATCAGGCATTGGAGAAAAAGGCGTCGAGTGTACAGGAGGATGACGAAATAGAGCATGACCATCAAGTGATGGAAAAAGCATACACGGAAGCAGCAGAAGAAGTATTAGGCCGGCCGAGGAGGAAAAGAAAGCCCTGGATAACAGAAGAATCATGGGCACTTGTAGACCAAAGAGAGATTAATAGGAGATTTCCAAGCACCCGCTCTGAAAGGATCAAGAAACGGCTCTGAACAGAACATAAAGAAAAGAGTAGGGAGGTTAAAGAGAAGTAGAAGGAATGACAAAAAAATGGATGGATAACATTGCAAATGAGGCAGAGGATGCTGCAAGAAAACAGCACATGAGAACGTTATACAGGCTGTCAAAGCTGCTGTGCAATTAAAAAACAAAGAGATTTAACAATACAGCAATCCTAGACAAGAGAGGCAATCTGGTGAGTAGGAAGACAGAAATACAGTCAAGATGGACAGAGCACTTTAAAGAAGCACTTAACAGGGAAGAACTAACAGATCTGATAAGTTTGAACCCAACGTGATAATTAAAGAAACTGCAGTCATTGAACCAACACTGGGAGAAGTAAAAACGGCAATTGAAAGATTAAAGAACGGGAAGTCACCAGGAATTGATTCTATCACAGCTGAGCCGCTGAAGGCAAATACAGAGTTCTAAGCAGAGAAAGTGCATGAAATAATGGGAAAAGTGTGGAGACATTAAAAGATTCCTGATAATGGAAGAAGGGGCTGAATATCAAGTTGCCAAAGAAAGGAAACCTTAAGGAATGTAAGAACTGGGGAGGAATAACTCTGCTCTTAGTGGTGGGTAAGATACTTGGAAGGATCATTATAGACCACATTCGGAATGGAATTGACAGCAGGCTGAGAAATGAACAAGCAGGATATAGAAAGGGCATGGGAACAACAGGCCAGATTTTCATATTGAGAAAAATCGTCAGGCAGGTCAATGTATGGCATGCTAGCTTATATGTAAACTTCATCGACTTCGAAAAGGCATTCGACTCCACCCATTGTGAAAGCTTATGGTTAACCATGCTGAAATATGGTATCCCAGACAAAACTGTAAAGATTTTAAGAGTGTTTTATGATGACTTTGAGTGTGCTGTAGAAGATTAGGCAGAACCATGTGAATGTTTCAACATCAAAACAGGCGTCAAACAAGGGTGTAACATGTCAGGATTTTTTTTCCTGATAGTAATGGACTGGGTAATGAGAAAGACTGTGGGGAATGGAGAGAATGGAATCAGGTGGAGGTTTACATCTAAGCTCAACGATTTGAATTTTGTAGACGATGTGGCGCTGCTTTCTACTAGTAAACAGCATATCCTGAGTAAAACATTTAAAATGAATAAAAAGGCAAGACGAGTCGGGCTAAAAATCAACAAGGAGAAGACAAAGGTGATGAGGATTAATGTGAAGAGTCAGGAAAGGAATACAATTGATGGCCAGGATATTAGTGAAGTTGAGACTTTTAACTATCTAGGAACTAAAATTTGTAAAGAAAGAGGAGGAATGAAAGCTCTGAAGAGCAGACTCTTCAAATCAAACAGCGCAATTGTCAAACTCAAAAGAGTTTGGAACTCCAAGAGCATCAGCAAAAGGATCAAGTTCAGATTGTTTAAGACTCTGGTAGTTCCCATTTTGCTTTACGGATGAGAAACGTGGAAAGTGAATAGGGGAGATAAGCGAATTGATGTGTTTCATTACAAATGCCTCAGGAGAATCCTTAAAATAGACTGGAAAGATCATGTAACAACTCAAGAGCTGTTGGAGAAAGCAGGCATGAAGCTGTTAAGCAAGGAGGTAAAGAGATGAAGATGGAAGATGATAAGCCACATTTTAAGACAAGATAAAAGGAATGACTGTAACACTGCAATGACATGGAAGTCTGAAGTGAAAAGGAATAAAGGAAGACCCAAAACGACCTGGAGAAGGACAGCGGAGATTGAAAGGAAAGAAGCAGGGTGGCAGTCATGGGAAGAGGCAAGAACTATTGCAGCCAACAGAGAGAAATGGAAGCATTCTGTGGAGGCCAGGTTTCCACTTTAAAGTGGTAAAGAAACTCGAAGACTTTTTTTCAAGCAAATTCAGGGCCTTCTGCTTTAAATTTTTCTCACAGTGAAGCTAAAATAACGCATGAATTCCAAGATTTTCAAGGCTTTAACCAACTTTTCTGGAATTCAAAGTTTTTAATTAAATGATTTTCCAGGATGTTGGAGTTGAATAATAATGATTACAATTGGCAAGCATTAAACTTTACAACTTACGGCTCTCCTTTACTTCTTTTACACCTCAAGAGAAAGTGTCTCGGGAAGTTAACCTTGAACAAAGTGAAATTAAAAAATATTATTGGTTTGCTGGTTAAGACAGTACATTAATTGTAATAAGCAAACAAATCTAAGCGAACTTTCATCCAAGGCTTAACAAAGTTCTTTCTTCGATGTTATGTTGGCACGCTCTTCTGGGATTTCATGCAATGATTGCAAAAGAATAACTAGGCAAAAACTCTGGGAATCTAATTTTGGTTACATAACTTGATGAAACCAACTTGATGTACAGTTGTAATAAACCAACATTGTCTAAGTAAATTTTTGTCCACAACAAATGAAGTCCTTTTTTGATGGCATATAAAGTTTTGGTCTTCTGGGGTTTCATGCAGGCAAACACGCTGGGAATCTTATTTTGGAAACAAAAATTGATGAAATGAATTTGCACACGCTGTTTCCTAAAAAGCATTAAAGTAGGGCTTAATTGGTTTGAAATGATCTTTTACTCATAATGTGTGCAAAGCCCTTACATAATTATGTGTAACATTATGAGTGACTACGGGTATTGATGTATCATTTTTATAACTAATGTCATTAGATTAAGATTCCAAGAAAAGTGCTTGTTAACCAACCGGTTCCACTTTTAGATTAAGCCTTCTTGCTATGGCCACAAACACAACAGAAAGTGAGATGGGAATGCCTTGCCTGTTTTTCAGAACCTGAAACAATGAAGTTTGGCAGTCAAATGATTAATCTTCATACTATTGTTTTAAGTGTGCAAAGAGTTTGTTTTTTGTCAACTGTCACTTAATCTAATTAATACAATATAATTCGTCATTTTCATATGTACATGTTAAATATTACCAGTTAAGAAAAATGTAAAATGTTGAGTATAGGGTTGTAAAAGGTAACAGGATTCATGACTTAAGTAAAAATAATAATGTAAAATGCTAAGTATATGGTTTCAAAAAGCAACTGAAAACAGAAACAGAGCATTTGCTGATTACCATAAAAGTAGCAATTTTGAAAATGGTTGTAATGATAATTTAATGATAGCAATTAATAATCCTTTCTTTGGAAAAAGACAAAGCTTACAAAATTAAACTATCTTTTAGTGGTCAGCTTCAAGTCAATTGAGATTTTAAAATAATTTAAATTGAACAAAATTTTGAATAAGCAAGCACTACAGTATGACAATAACACTAGCTAACCTTAATAATAAAAGTAAGAGTGTTAACCCTCTCAGCCCTTAATACACCAGTCAAATGATTCATTGTTAAATTCTTCCAACTAGAACCCATACTTTTCATTTCACCAGTTTTGGAGAGCTTTGCTCTTCATAATTATGGAGTAGTTGAACTGTGTTAAATTAATTCCCATTTGCTCATTACCAAAATGTCTTAATTTGTATGAGTTCTGTAAGGAGAGATTAGATGTTAAGAAGCAGGCCAGGGCTGAAAGGGTTAATAAACCTCATAGAAAGATTAAGGAGTAATTTGCTTTGCCCTTAAGAGCTTTGTTGGGTAGTACACGGTACCTGCTAGAATGTAAATGCATTGTCTAGTCTAGATAACTCACTTCATGAATCATTGAATTTTTTATGTTATAATAGTCATCTGAGTTGCCATTAAATGACATTTCCTTGAACATGACATGCTTAATGCCGTTCAGTATTTCAACAGTAGCAAATTTGTCTCTCGAAGAACAGTGATCTTTGCTTGTTTCAACATTATCTTCTGCGTCTTGTCTACTTTGCAGCAAGTATTCTTTCACCCTACATGCAATACTGTCCAGCTCTGAAACAACTTTTTCTTCGTCAATATTGTCTTTGTGGTTAATCCATTTTGCCAGCAAAATGGCTCCTGCAAAATAATCACTTGTTAAAAGTGATGAAGACTTGCCTACACTGGGAGAGTTCTTACCTACTCATTTGTAAATGTATAATATATTTATTTAAAAAAGTGTTTATAAATCAAAAGAGAGTACAAGAAGCCACTAACCCAAAGATCATAAGCCAACAGTCTTACAAAAGGATTTACCAGTTTTCAGCAACTAAACTGTAGAGGATGTGCAGTATCCTAAGCACTTAGTATGACAAATGTCCATGGCCGGTTCTCTATTTTTGCATCATGTTCAGGTGGAAGGGAGGCAAAATAAATTCTGAGAGCAACAAAACAGTCAAGACATGACTCAATATTGATTGCCATGTGAATGACGTCATTAATCATTAGTCAGGCTACCTGCAGGAGCCCAATTATAGGTTTAGCTTTTTGCCAATCTGTCATGTCAGGTTTGGAACAGTCACATGTTCAACCAAATTACCCCTAATACTTTGTCAGAGCAGTCACACATTCCAATAGCTCACTACAAAGAGGGGAAGTTTGCTCTGCTAGAAGGATTTACTAAGTTCAGTGTCACCATGTTTAGCCTCAGGATGTTGAAGAAAACACTGAACAAAAGACCCTCAAACTGCTCATGATGCACACGCCATTTGCAGTAGATTCACACAAAAAGATGTCCAGAGGGTCAATTTTGAAATGGGTCTTTCTGTGAACCAAAAAGCTTAAATAAATCTTAAATGAACTCGGATCACACTCAAATATACTCAAATCAAACTAAATCAGCTCAAAGGAAACTCAGAGGAATTCAAAGGAAATACTAACTCTTTGGTTCACTGCAGTATAAACCACATTCACTGTAACAGCATGGTCCTATATTGCAATCTCTCCACAAGAGGAAAAGTCAACAGACCTTAATTGATTCTCTAATCATGAGATAAGTTTATGTTTAGCATATA
>JAOBRD020923886.1:0-12432 GCA_027575215.2 Hydrozoanthus sils | reverse complement strand
CAACCGCAATGGAATGCAGAAAGGTGCTAATTGCGGTATTATTAAACTGTTGATCTGATTGGCTAAATTTTAAAAATAGACAATATCTTGATAGGCAGCTGATGTATTTCTTTCCAGTCGGCTCATTCCTTTCTAATTGAAACATTTCTCTTTTTAAATTTAAGAAAAATTCTATGTGCGGAACATTTAAAATAAAAAGGTTTTCTTCGCTTTTGTTTTGGAGTTCTACAATTTTTCTTAAATATTATAGCACAAAAAAAACATTGCTTTAAAATAGAATTTCAATGCTTTTTACTTTAAAACTGTGTTGTATACTGGTCTATGTATTGTCAGAAAAAAAATTTAAACATTCTGGTGTGGGGAAAGCAAAATGTTGCAGAACAAAGGGAGCTTCTCTCGTTCTTACATGGACCATTACTTAAACCTGCTTGGTATCCAGTCTTCATCTCATGTTTCTTTCTTCAGCTATGAACAATTTTTAAATAAGCCCTTCATCTCTAATAAGCCTCCCTGTCTGTTCCATCTAGAAGCCCCTAATACCCTACGGGGGGGAGGGCTTATTAGAAGATTTACAGCTTTTGAAAGACAAAAATCAATGGAAAAAAAAAGATATTAACAACCAATAGCTGAGCTAAAAAGTAAAAAAAATAGGCATTATAGAAACTTAAATGAATATTCTGCATTTCATCAAACCTGATTCTAAAAATGTTGACAGGGAAAAACATTGATCAATTCTTCAAGTCAAACCCGAGAGTGGCGAAAAAATAATTCAAATTGAATTATTTTTCTGTTTTGGAAAACTGAAAGACTTATAGGTTAATGAATAAGGTATTTCAATTATTGCCAATCCAATAAAAATCACCTAAGTTAAGCAAAGATTAAAGCAAACAAATTAAAATAGGGCTAAAATTTTAGGATATGAATGTATTTCCAAATGACTTAATTCTACATTAGGGCATCAAAAAGAATTATAAATACATCATACTAACAACCTTCACTTTAGTCTAAAACTGCCCCACTTCCTTCTAATTAATAAACACTCTTCCAGTTCTTTCACTTTTTGAGGAACTTACAAAATGAAACTGAAATACTATTTTTCTTAAGAGAGACAAACTGAAACTTTTTGTATTAAAATATTTTTAGGCAATGAACATGAAAAAAACATTTATTCAAAAAACGATACAATAATTTATAGTATGGCACTTAAGCGACATGTTCAAAAGCAAAGGGATTGTAAAGGTTAAAAGATAAACTGGTCGTAAATTGTTGAGCAACTTGTATACATGTACAGTTTATATATATATATATATACATACACAGTAACAATTGAAGTTAAGAATGAAACAAATCGAAACGGAAACAACCCAAACTACTTAAGGGATGTGTCTGCATTTATCATAAGACTAAACTACTTCATTTTCAGGAAAGCAATTCAAATGATATTTTAATAAGTGTGTACAGAACCCGTACGTGATGATACATTTTAATAAATGTTTTTAATACAAACTAGCCTGCGTTTAAAAACAAATATTACAGACTGTTTATATCAAAATCTTGTTTACGTTAGCATAATAAAATACAGGATGAAGTACGATCAATAAACGCTATGCTGTTTGAATAACTAATGAAAGTTAAAAACAACAAAAGTGTGAAACCCTTAACTTTTTGATCAAACGAGTCATTCTGTGACAATCTCGAACATCTACAAGCGGCTAAAATGCAAGTTCCTTATTGGCCAAGTCATGAAAAGTTTACAGATCATGTTTTGACAAAAGAAATGGCTGGTTTGATGCATACACGTACGATAACCTTCCGAATAGATTACATATCTCGTTTTACCTTCTGCAATAACTTCTTCTACTGTGCAATGGTACGGACCCACATGCAAAACTTTTCCAACGAAACTGCTCTGTGACCTTGGATCGCCGCCGCTCGAAGAGAAAAACAGCTTCTTCATAGCTTTTGCCTTTAGCAGAAGGACGATGAGAGGATTTCACTCTGTTCAGAGAGGCATCTTAAATTCTACACACTTTGTCAAGAATTTTCGTGGTTGAGAATATTGTATAAAAATAGCAGTGGTCTAGGATCATTTCGACAAGTAACATGGCGCTGGTGTATATCCCAGCATTCACCTCCGCGCAAAATATTGTCAGCTGAGCGGGCCCTGGGGCCCTGGTATGAAGTACTAAGCCCGGAATGTTGCTTGCCAGCGGAATCACAATTATTACAAAATGGCGAACGTCCAGTGAGTGAATTCAGTGAATTTGAGTTTGTTAAAATAAGCCACGCCAAATTCTCTGAAAAAAAAAACTCAGCGATTTTTAAGACTGAGACAAGAGAAGTAGGGTTGAGATGAATTGTCTTACTTCATCAACCACAAAACAATCTGGTCATGGATCGCAAGAACAGGTAAGGTCATTTTGACATCCCTTATTGTCTCGGTAGTATAAATAACATTTAATTTTGAACTCAATTGATTTTATGCAGTTTTCTTTATAGTTTAAAACTAACCCATGTAAAAAGTAAGTGCTCATAAGAAAAGCTCGTTTTATCTCTTACTTGTAGAACGAAAAATCGTTTTTATCTTTTTATCTTGTCGGAGCCGTCTTGTCTTGTTTTGTCTATTTTTGACTATGACGAAATCGTAGCTGGTGGAGCGCTCTCTTATCGAGGGTTAAATTTTTGCCCCGAGGTCCAAATTTTTCATAAGTTTGAAATACTTACCAGTTGAAGAGTTTTTTTTAATACGTGATCAATTTTGTTTAGCTTAAGTTACACAAGGGGAGCTATTATTCTCTACTGAACTAGAAAATGTGGAGCAACTGTACAATAGAATATAGGGTCATTTGTTTCAAAGAGTATTTGTATGGCTGGGTGGCTTGTCAGTCATTGATAAACTTGCGAGTCCAAGGTAAACAGTTAATTCAGTGGCTCGTACAGGCTCCATGGCTAGTCAGTTGTCACTGATATTTAGAGTTTTCTAACAAGGTAGACATGTATTTAAGTGGCTCATTGGCTCTGTGGCTTGTTGCATTAAGAGAACGAGGTAGACACACATTTTAATGGCTTGTGTGGCTGGTCAGTCATTACTTTTATTTAGAGAAATACATTCCAAGACAAATACATTCAAGTGGCTCAGTGGCCCTTTTGGCTCTCTGGCTTTGCATGTAATGCACTATGCCACTGAGCCAGGAGGAAATGTTACAAATACTCTTTTGCAGAGCCACTGAGCCAGGAAAGTAAAATAATGGTATGTAACTGCATCTATATTCTTTAGTTTTGCAGTGAAAGTTATCTGTTGTATCTTGTTTGAAATGTTTTCCAAATAAGAAATTTCAGTATGTGGTTAGATTTCTACCCCAAGACATATAGCTGTTGTATAGATTAGCACAATTTCTGCTGTTTTCTGACCTGTTTTCTAGCTGGAGGGATTATTACGTGATCAGTTGTCACAGAGGAGCAAATGATTTCTAACAAGCTAGTTAGAGTTGTTAAGCAAGTTATATTTGTTAAAATATTGAATTTGAAAGAATCTGAATGTTTCATGTTCAAAGGAAGTATACCAAGCTATAAGGAGACTGAGTTATGGCATGTAAAAATAATTGACTCTTATAGTCGTTCTATGTCAGTTGTACAGTGGCTGAGCATGTTACAAGCTTGGCTTGTAATCATAGGGTCACAAGTTTGAGCCCCAGTCAGACCAGTGTTGTGTTCTTGAGCAAGACAATTTACTTGACTTGTTTCCATCAACTCAGCTGTATAAATGAGTACAAGCTTCCTCTGGGTGCTAACCTGTGAAAGATAAAATCTGCTGTCCAAGGGAAGACAAGTACTGAAAGGACTGATTTTATATTTTAGGTATTGTGTGAACCATACCAGTATATTTTACAAGTTCCTGGAAAACAAATAAGGAGAAAGCTCATCCAGGTTTGTAAACTAATTAATTCTTTCACCCTTAAGAATGCCCAATGATGAATCTAAAAACTGTACTCTGGAGTCCCTAATAATCTGTATGATAAATAATTTTCAACATTTTTCACACTTTCTGTGTCAGTCTGCCTCTTTATTGGCAATGATTATATAATTCTTAAACTAAATAAATTAATTTTTCAACTATTGAAAGAGTGTTATTTGTGCACTAGAACTTTAGTCCTGAAGCATAATGCGAACAACACCTTTATTGAAATTGTAGCAGACAATTTTTTATTGTAGACTTTTCCACACTAATACTATTAAATTTTTAATATTTTCCACTCTATACTTTTATTTTGCCCTGTTCTGTTATTAAATTGGAAGATTTTCCCACCCTGTACCATTATTCTACTGTACTTTGTACTATTATTCAGGATTGTTCAATATGTTCAATTGTTCAATGGCCAATTAGCCCTAATCTAGATTTAATTACCATGACAACCAATAGGTTTCCTTGGATTAGGGCTAACCTTCTTTTGAACAACTTGGGTTGCTCGAATTTTAAATTTTGGTTTTGTTATTGTATTTTGATACAATAGACCTTTCTCATAAATGGTAACAGTTTTGATATTCTTTTGTCTATCTTCAAATTTGCCCGGTTAGCCTTGCTTTGAGCAACATATTATTTTGTTTCCTTTACTCAAGAGCGAGGCTAACCAGGCAAATTTGAAGATAGACAAAAGAATATTAAAACCGCAGCCATTTATGGGAAAGGTCAGTCTTCTATTAAAAGAATGTCATGCATGTACTTTAATAGTTGCTTAAAATTAAGTTTATCTACTAATTTTTCTTTTCTTTCCCTGTAGGCTTTTAACTTTTGGTTGAATATTCCAGAAGATAAACTACAAGTTATTGGAGATGTGATAAAGATGTTACACAATTCTAGTTTAATGTAGGTATTAGTTCTAAGCACTGGTCAACCAGTTGATACTGTTGTCTGTAACCAGTGTTGTAGCTAGGCCAAAATGAAAGGGTACTGTACATGTACAGCAAGCTGCCATTTTTCCTAGTGCCCTGTTGTTCTCACCCAGTGCCCTGTCAGCCTTATTATCATGATAATGAAAAATAATAATTGTAGTTAAAATGCAAAGAAATTTAATTAATATGATATTTTCCCAGTTCTTAGGCATTTCAAATGGTTGCTTAAACATTGTAGTTCTGACTTAAAATGATCAGTCAGCAGTTTCCTTATTTGTTGTCATGTATTGCTTGCTTTGTAGCTGCCCAATCAGACTAGCACAAGTACAGTGGCGCTCAGAATCATATGTACACTTGCTGGCAAGAAAACCCTAATCACGAGCACATGCGTGCTCACGATCTGCTCACAAAATGATTGCACCTTGCTTGATTTTGCTTGCAATTTGATCGTATTATATAATTATATGTTCTGCAGTACTTACTAGGACACCCTGTCATTTTTTTTAACTGGCTAGAATGCTGTGTAACATGCACCAAGGTTCTTAGAACCAGAATGATGTTTTTTATACAATAAACACAAAGTATTGAAAATCAATGTAACGAATTATATATTATTAAATATTTCTTTCATTTAAAACTGCTTTTTTTTAACATGAGATTGTGTAGTAACCAGGAGATGTTGGTTTGAGTCCCAGTCGAGGCATTTAAACCAATTTTTTGGACAAGTGTGTTGGAAGGTGAAAAAAAAAGATGCTATATACATGTACATATATTTAAACTTCGTTGTAGTTCCCTTCCTCGCCAAATGTATATATTTATTTGTATGAATCCTTGGATGAAGGTTCTAGGCAGAAACATACTCGAGTGAAGAAAATATTGGGCCCCAAGGATCATCCATGTTTGATTATACCCTATACTTTGGAAATTGCTATGTTTCCAGCATGGTGAGTCCCGGTGGTGTAGTGGTTATCACGCCAGACTAGTATCCAGGGGACGTGGGTTCGAGTCCCAGTTGGGGCGTTTAAACCAATTTTTTTCGGATGAGTGTGCTGGAAGGTGAAAAAAAGATGCTATATATATATTTCAAATTCGTTAGAACTGCTTTTGATTAACAATAATTGTGACCAGCTTGAAATTAAAACTATATTTTAATAAATAAATAGAATTTTTGTCCTACATATTTTAATTTATAGGATAGATGATATTGAGGATAATTCGAAGCTGCGAAGAGGAATTCCTGGCAAGTATCTAATTTGAGTATTGTTTAAATTTTAATTATTGTGTTTATTTGTTGTTTTGGTCAAGGGATTTGTTAAAGATCTGTAGAAAACTAATAATCTTTATGTAGAAATACATAATCCATGTCACAGTGCACATGTATCATAGTTATATTAAATACCAGTTTTGAGGAAAAAAGTTTTTACTGAGTTTATAAATTTATAGTCATTAATGCAAATACTGTACAATCATGATATTTCTCTTTAGAAAACACATTAAACAACAGAGGTCTGGTGCAGAGTTCAATATTAAATGCTTGTGACTACCAGAAGAAATTAAGTATAATAACTAAATAATGTTAGTAACTGCACTGCTTAATATTAAACTGTAGATTGTTATGTTTATAATTATGAATACTGAGCTTAACTTGTCAAATATGTGCAGCCTTACCAAACTTCTATTTAGGAAACAGATTCCAGCATATATACTGCAAGTAACATGTTCTTAAGTATAATTATAATAACCTGTGCAGTGATGACATCAATTTGTTTGAAAATCAAAAAATATGCGCATGTATTACATGTATGAACTACATTTAACAAATTGAAAATAACTTTTTTTTCAATACAGTCACTCACAGTATCTATGGAGTGGCACAAACAATTAACTCAGCCAACTATATGTATTTTAATGCCTTGGAAAAAGTTCTATCCCTGAACCACCCAGAGAGTACAAGAATATTTGCAGGTGATGATTATGTATTTACTGGTATAAATTTATTTATAAAGCAAGTTTGATACTTTGATTGGTGAAGGTGTCAATTTGAAGATTCAGATTCAATATTAACTAATTTTTTTATACAAAGTTATCTGGAAATTCTAATTAGCATTGACATTGGTAGTGGTGTTTACTTTTTTTTCCAGTTAGTTTTTAATAGTGTTTACTATGTACAGCAGCTGTGTTTTCCTGACTAGGAATGGGTGTAGCTAATGTAGTGGACATGTGGGTTACATCTGTTTGATTCTGAAGTTGATATGGCTACAAGTACAACCACTTGTAGTATTTTCAATAAAATGTTTTGCTAGATTTAAATGTTAAACAAGATTTAACGTTTTGTGAAAGAAGTACACAAGTAGCTAACTAAGGATGTGGGTTATATGTTGGCGCATGTTGTATACAGTATTCTGTTGACTTTTATTTCATCATAAAAATGTGGAGATGCCACTAATAGTCTAGAAAAAAGTATAAAATTTAATTTAAGTAATAATAATTTATATTATTTGTTATAATTAATTAAATTATTATAATTATGTACTGTAAATGGTGTTGATATTTAATTGATTTCACCCCTTCTTTCATCTATAAATTGTATGCCTAGACAGAGTCACTATTAATTTTCTTTGTGATAAAATTTCTAACTGCAGAAGAACTATTAGAGCTGCATAGAGGTCAGGGAATGGATATATTCTGGAGAGACTCATACGTTTGCCCTACTGAAGAGGAATACAAAGAAATGGTTTTGAAAAGTAAGGCTTTGGTTTGTTTCTCTTTTTTACTAATGTCTGAACACAGTAATACAGCCTATTTATACAAAACATCAATTATTTTCTAGTAGTAAAGCCATCTGTGGAATTAAAACTATAATGATTGTGAAGAAATTTGCAGTTTTCAACCCTTTCATCCCAAAGTTTACCATATGGCATGTTTACTTATTAAATTCTCCCAAGTGGAACCAATAGTAATCAATGACATGTCACCAGTTTAGAAAAATAGGCAGCCGACTGCATGTGGCTACTGCTTGTAATACTTGATCTAATACTTTTAGAATATTGCAGCACTATATCTGTATGGGACTTTCGTTATTCATAATTATAAAAGAACATTATTGGGTTTATAATTTATACCAACTCAAAAAACTTATTATTCGCTGTTCAAAGGAAATTTTTGGCTCTCTCAAAACTGTTAACAAGCATTAATTTTTATTATAAGAACAATTTTGTAAGAACAAAGGCTTAAATTATCCGAACAGTTTATAATAACAAATGTAAGAAAACTTCAAACATAAATGATTTTAAATTTGTTTATTCACATTGTAACTCGATTCGCCTGCTGTCAACAGCTTATTAAATAGCGTAAAGAGATTTTAATATTAAAAAACTTTTGCAAATTTTCTTTTCATTTTCTATTGAAAGTAAATTTAGACATACTCACGCTTTGTCTTTATTAGACAAAAGCAATAAACTTAACTGTCTATAACAGACTTAAGAAATAAAGCTGCAAGAATTGGGAAGTTAAACTTAGAAAAGTACAAAAATTTATGCAGTAAACAAGTTCAAATTACGAATGTCAAGAAGGTCAAATGCTTGCAAACCAGGGACAGATGATCACTAACAACTGACAGCTGTACTCTATTCTTGAAGCAAAATGGAACAATTCTTTATCAAAAAGTTCTCCATAAATGCTGATAGCTTTGAATGATTGTTGAACCAAAAAGGGTTTTAAAACTTAATTTCTTCTTGGAGCGACAGCAGAGAAAGACTATTTCTCTACCATGCAGATGACGATTGAGCACGAGAAGTCGAAGATCTTTTTTGGCTAAACGAAATTACACAACATCCTAATGACATCTGGTGATTGGCCAAAAAGTGTTTTTCCCAAATCATGTGGGTTTATGCCCTTACTTACATTCAGAATCTATAGCTATCTGATGACTATATGGCTACAGCCTTCTGGGAAGGCTGTAGCCACAAAAATTGTGATTTTCATATCAATTTTAATGATTTCCCATTTTTTCATAAGCAAGGGTCTTGCATGTTATGAGTAGTTGTTAATAAACTGGCCAGGGCAAAAAGGATAATCATTTTATCTACTACATCAGTTCTTACACATAGTTTTTTGCCCTACTTCTGTCAGCTAGTAACCAAATATTGGGTTGATCAATAAAGTAATTGTGAATAAATAGTAAGTATTTAGTTTTTAAAGGAAAACTAATAAAAAGGTAATAAAGACATTGTTTTTAATTTCACAACTACAGTATTAAATTTTTTAACAATTAAAAAATAGAAATGTAAAGTTTTTATCATTTTGATAAACCATATTCACAAGAAAAAGGCCAACTTAAGTTGATCTACTGTACTGTATTTTTCATTTCTTGTATGACGGCTCAGAAACGCTGGGCCATGAGCGGTTGTTTATGAAGTTGGTGGTGGGGATCATTAGGCAAGGTTCATTCCGCAAGCTAAGGAGACCTAAGAGTTGAGCCTTAACCGCCGTTTTGAATAAAAGTCACAAAACCCAATGCAATTTCTTCGAGTTGTATACAGAAAACTTGGAATATTGTAAACATTCTCCCAACCACTAATGTCTTAAACTTGTAGCCACTGCATGACAAGGTTTTTGGTGCCTGTGATGTCTAAACAAGAAAATTTGTGGAAAACCCAATTGTTACACGGTGTTTATGCCAACCAACAAAGAAAAGGAAAAAGGAACTTAATAATTATACACTTAACATTATTTATATTTTCAAGTTAGCAGCAATTGTTTCCTGACTTAAGTTCTCCTTTAAGTGTTAGCTGTTGCAAGTTTTAATTGTCGACATCTTCAAAGGGTAATATGCAACACCTTAGGTCCAGAAGATTGAAATATTATTGATTGCGAACAAGTCTTGCAGTGTTTTGGCCAGCTAAAACAAATGACAGGACGGCCTGTCCCAGAACAGTTTAACAACAGCTGTTTCGGGTATCTTCACTCTGACTGGGCAATTACAAAGCAAGTAGTGTGACAGCAAGCCCTTAAAATTTGTGGCTGATTATTTTGGCTCAGAGTTACATTATTTTGAGTGATTGTTCAAAAGTCTGAAGAACTTGGAAAAATGTAGCTTAAACATCAAAATTAACTGCATTTTGACTACAATTGATAAAAAGGCTGAGGCTCTGGAAACGACAGAGTACTGAATGAAAAAGACAGGGGGAAAGATAAAATGACAGGGTGCTAGAAAAAACAACAGTGTGCTGTGCCTTTTCTTTTGGCCTAACACTGTCTTGAAATGCCAGTTTTTGAACATTTTTAGGGAGAAAAATGGGGGAGGGGAGTGGGATTTGAAGTGTGTTCCCACAGGAAGTGTTAAATTTCTCAGCCTGAAACATAGCAAATGATCTGTCAGTAAATTGTCCTAACTGACTCGTGTCAATGTTTACTGTCCATTGAGGAGAATTTTGCTTAAATTTGATGTTCAGTTGTATGCTTTCTTTGATCATTTTCCATTTTTCTTTGCCTGTTTCAATATTTTTATGAATGTGTTATGGGAAGCAAAATACTGTAAGATATGGATAAACTGGCCAGAGCTAAAAAGCTTTAAAGCTGAAATGGTATATATTCCTTGCATCTATAAAAGACTTTCAAATAGCCTTCCCAGTACAAGAAAAAACCATTTTTGTTGAGACATCATTTGCTTTCATGGTAAACCTGGTTTAATAGCAATTAAGGGAAACTGATCTAGAGAGATGAAATTCTTTCTTTGCTGCAAGGGCAACTGTTTACCTATCTACCATTCCTTCCTTACAGAAACTGGAGGCTTGTTTAGACTTGCTGTGAGGCTTATGCAATGCTTTAGTGATTGCGATAGGTAAGAACAAAATCTATATCATTGTGTAAAATTTGCCTCAAAGATCACTGACAATCCTTGTTACGAAGTGTGAGTCTCATTTTGTTTGATTTATGGAAGGTAATAATTTTTTTCTGTTTAAAACTGACCTGGGCTATATGGGTTACACTGCTCATAATGCTTAGTACCATGTTACTATAATTTAACCTTAACAATGACTTATTTTTGCATGACCCTTAATTTGGCTGATATGGAATAGAAATGTTTCACAGAATTTATATTTCACAATAGTTTATGAATCACTGTTTTTTTAAGGAAAATTTGAATTTTGAACACCGATTAAAAAACTGCTGCTCATTCTGTATTTTTTTTAACTAAAAGGAAATAGAAGCACAACAAGCAACTAGCTGGAATGTTTAAGAATGCAAGCTCAACATATTATAACACCTTTTAAAAAAACACTGATCAATAGACTGTAGTTTCTTGCCAGGCCCCCAATATGTGCTACCAAGCCAACAAGGCTCAGTTTTCAATAAGTTTTTTATTGAACTTAAATACAAAGAAGTTTCAGAATTCATTAATATAGCACATGTATGTACAGTAATTAACTGTTAAGTATATATAAACATAACAATTTAATGCAGTGCCTTTAATTAGTTTTAGTATGATACCAGCTCAGCTACACACAATTTGATTGGTTTAGAAATTGCAGGCAGGAGACATTATTATTTTATCTCTGAAGTAGTAGATAATAATGCAAAAATAGAATGGCAAATAGTTCGTGTCAATTTCATATAACGAAAATGAAAAAATTAATCGAAAATGCTAGCGCTATTGCTCAAAACACCAAAAAGGCAACAAAATTTGGTTTAAAAGTGTCTCAAGGTCAGTAAGCTTTGTTTTTACATTATTTGTTGAAAATTAAGCTGCCCATGGGTGTGTTTTGTCACATGAGCACTGTGATTCAATTATTTTTCTTACAAATCTTTTGTTTGTCTTGAAAGGAAAATTCTGTAGATGAGTTGCCTGGTTGGTATATACTAAAACACATATCCTATTTCAATTTCGGTGGATAGTGGTGTAAAAAATATATCTACACCTTGCACGTTTGACGCTTAGTAGAGTATTCTGCCACTTAATCAACCACAGTTGAAATAGGGTAAATGTTAAATATACAATGCCGAAGATTAATTGTCATGTTACTGCACACACAATGTTCATGATAGGTAACCAGTCATATGACTGAGATGTGGCGCAAAATAATTTGGGAAGAAACAACAATACATGATTACCTTGTTACTTTATACAGTGCTCATGGTTTCAGAAAACCAATACCTTAAGATGAGCTAGCTCCAAATAGTACGATATCTGATGAAGAGGTTGAAAATTAACCCTAACAATTACAACTTGCAGCATGTTTCTTGGTTTAATGATTTCCCTTGGAAGTAAACAAAATGTTGTGTTTAATTTTGAAGGGATTATACACCACTACTTAACGAGTTGGCACTTTTCTTCCAAATAAGAGATGATTATGCTAATTTATTATCAGATGAGGTAGGTTATCAATTATTTTTAAGTTATTAGTGCAAGAACGGAAGCTTCACAGAAAACAATTTAATTTGTTCTTTCTTCCTGTTCACCAGGATAGATGTGATACTTAGTTGCTCCAACCAGTATATTATACGTTCAGGGGCCGCGGACTGATTTTTAGAATGGGGGGG
>JAOBRD020923781.1:0-12432 GCA_027575215.2 Hydrozoanthus sils | reverse complement strand
CGGGGGAGAGGGGGTGGCGGGGGGGAGCGAAATACTAAACACGGGATTTGATATCCAAACGGTTTTTGTAAAATTGTAATTGTTGAGTCGATGGTATTGACAGATATAAATACGCTGTTAAAAAGCAAAATATAAAATCCCAAAAAAATACAATTGCTTTCAAGAGCAAAGAATAAGAAAAATTTGACGAAAAGGTCCTAGTTTGATCAGAAATAAGCCCAGGGCTTAACAAAAAGGAAATTGATACAGATACCTTAATTGCAAAGGCTTTAGTTATTATTTAAAAATGGTTCAGGTAAACTGATTAAGCTTGCCTGCACGTGACCCTCTTGATCAGAACCGTACACGTACACAACAAGTTGCTGTTTGCAACCCTGCTCAGATGAAACGCTGGTGAAAATATAATACTTGAGTTTTTCATTCTCTACTGACGTTGCACTTTCCACTTTCTTGATCTGCTCGGGCACAGAAATGCAGTCGGACATCACTGGCATCAACTTCAAAAGAGAGGAGAATGAAACCTGTAACAACAGTTTGCAAAAATATAATTTAAGTTTTTTGCATGTGAAACTTTAAGTGTTACCCATTGTTTTTGGGAAGTTGCCTGCATGTAGAAAGGGGATGCAACGTCGCACAACAAATTATATTAAGTTGCACTCTTTTTGTACAAGAATGGGCGGAGGCTAAATGTGTATATAACTATTTTGAAGATTTCAGCCTCTAAATAAATGTTCTTAAAATGTTGGTTTAAAATCATATTGTTAGTAAGTATTCAAGGGTGGGCAGTTGTTCATTTTCCATATGAACAAACCAATGAAAAAGCAAATAAATTATGTTGAAAAAGATGAAAATGAAATATGAAAAAAGAAAATTGAAATATGATAAAAAGAAAAAGAAAAAATAATAGGATGATAAACAGGAAATATGATACAATGTAAAAAATTTAAACAATCAAAATATAGTTTCCATAAACATAAGTTCTAAGTTGTTTAATTTACCTCGGCCTCGGTACGTTTTAATTAAGTTTTGGGCATTTTTCAGCCCCATTTTCTCACAAGAAAGGTTCTTATAAATGTACAAAAAAAGAGTAATCCAAATAATTTAAGCAAATCCAGGAGCCCATTAAATGGCACGAGAAATGTGAGAATAAATCACTGACGAAGCTGATACATTTTGAAACACTTCGAGTGGTAATAAAATGGTCGCTACAGGTGTAAATGTCACCTAAGTTTAAAGACCCTAAAAAACACTGTAATTGCCGTGATAATACAAGCAAAGTTTGTTAAATAAACACCAATCTATAAGTTATTTTTGTTACACGACTCTGAGAATTCTAAAATTTTAATTATTCTAAAACTTCTCTCACGTTTAGCTAACGTTCAGCTGCGAGCCAGCTCCCCTGAAGCTAGGAAGCGAGCCACGGGGGAATGGGGAGAGGAAGGGGAAATGAATATAATGCCGTTAGCAAAACCACGCCAACGAACAAACAATATGTTATTTTTGCTCTTGCTTTAAATTAATATTAAAATTTAGCTTCTTCGAAAACTTCTGTAAAACTTCTTCTAAATTCTTATTCTGATCACATTTGTCTCTTCTACTTTCTTACGTCTTAAATTCTGACAGGTCGAGTGACCTGGTTGTCGGCCAATTAAAATGCTTCGTCTTATTTGGATGCATGGACCTGCGATTCAATGGCCGGGACGCGTCCTTCCCCTTCTATCTTCGCACTCCCCTCGCAGCTCGCTTCGCTCACCGACTCGTTCTGGCAAGCGGCTTCGCCCCTCAAGAAAGCTGTCTCCCAGGCTAGCTTACCATAAACGGTACGGGCAAAAATACTTCATTTTCTTTAAAACAAGAGCGAGGGTTAACTTAAAGAAAAGTCAAAACCCATATCAACCCTAACATAAAACAAAAGTTACCTACTCCTGTAACAGCCACAATAAAATAGACACCACTATGTAACGCTGGGTTCTGACCTGGTCCAAATAGGATGTTGTTATTCCACTGTAGGTGTAAATACACTGAATGAATATGTAAACTTCGTATATTTTAACTAGACGTTTAAGGTCCGTAATGGTTGAAAGAATGTTGACACTAAACTTCAGCAAGCCAGTTGGTTCTTTAAATGCTGTTTATATTCCAAAGCGAAAGTGAAACTAGGCAATTATGCAAAATCTAGCTCTGATCACGAGATCGTACAGTCGTGTGTTCGGTCACTGAAGGTCGTGGTAAAAAAAAAACGAAAAAAAAGAGACATATTGACCGAGTTTGTAAACACGAGATGTTTCTCAAAAAAACGAAATCATTCAAAACAATTGACGCATTTTTTTTTCATTTTTAGCTTTGTGCTAAATTAACTTTGTTGTATAAGTGAAAATTTGTTGTTAAGAGACTGAGTTTAATGAAAACATAACCTGCTCACTGAAGTTAATTGAGTTTCGATTAAATACTTGCACTTAAAGTGCATGCGTTTTGAAGAAAGGTGACGAGAGAGTTCTGATGGTTTTTGCTAATAAAAACAATGTTCGTTTGTGGGCCAAAATTTAACTGGACTGTTGTTTTTTAAGGAAGAAATAATAACCGGCTGTGTTGTTACATTTCAAAGTTCGGCGAGTCGATATCCAGAAATCCAAATCTTTTGTAAGCACCCAATTGGATCTTCTGACTGGTTCTAAAAATTTTAGATTTGAAGTCACAAAGCAAAACTTTGCAATTCGTGTATGGAATACGCGAAACAACTACGCTTATCAACATTTCACATCTTGCACTGAAAACGAATTATTCTTGACTTTGTTGGACACGTACACCTAAATGCATATGCCTTCACGCTTTTTGTGTCATAGAATAAAGCGTCCAGTCTATGTTAATATGGTTATTGTCTGTCATCACGCAAGCGGCAAGGTGTTCCCACGTTTGATACAATTTCGAACGTACATCGTTTTATTAAGTCCTACAGTGATTTGGTAACTGATTTTCATATAATTAATGCCAAACGAACAAAACATACTGATTACCGTTTTCCTCAGAGGAATTATTAAAGCTGATCCGTTATGCTGAGAACGTATCGTTTTAAATTCCTCCAATAACTTGGTAACTGATTTCCATGAACAAAAAAAAACAAAACACACCTGAATTAGTGAATATCGTTTCCCTCGAGGAATTAAGTTGATCGGTTTGGGAACGACGGCGATCAGATTCCCACGAAGCTCTAGTTAAATTTCGAACTGATTACCTTCTCGCCGTGCAATATTACGAAAGAAACACACAAGTCGCATCCTTCCCCGGCATACTCTGAACAGCGACACGTTTCAATCGCTCTGCGTTGTTTGTAAACAAGCAACAAGGGGATTCCCCCTCATTAATCTTTGTCATGTGATACTATTTTTGTGCTTAAATAGCATATTTCGCTTTCGTTTTTTGTGCTTACCAAGCACATTTCTTTTTGTTTGGATGTTGACTTTCGTTTTGTGTTCGAACGATCTAAACAATCATCTTCTGCTTTCGAGTTTAACACAATCTTTCCCTTTAAAACGCAATGAGTTTTTTTGTTTCACATTTTGTTTTAACTCTCATAATACAACTCAAACTTTTAAGACATTTGCTGAGGAACATTGAAATATGTCAGTTCCACAAACAACCCAAATTTGGCAAACTGCCACAGTGTTCCAATCTGTGATTGGATGTTTGTGAAACCCTCAAATAGTTTTGATCAAAAGTGAAACCCTATTGAATGTTGAAACGAAGCATCATATTTGAAAGGGAATTTTCCCTCTTTGTAGGTCAACTACTTCAAGGGCTCGTGATCGCCAAATAGTAAGTGTGCAATTTTTATACTTTTTTAGCCCTTAATTGGACTCACCAACGAAATACTTTATTTCACAGTGCAGAACTAGCAACAAACCAAGAAATGAAAGACGAAAACAGGTTAATGGTCTGGGTGAAGGATGTAAACAAATTTGTTAACAGAAGTGTTTTGATCCAAAACAAATACGTCATGTTGTTTAAGGTCAATTTCGCCCAAGCTCTATAAACAAGGTCGAGTTGAAATTTTGCAACCTTTTCAGGTTATCCACCGAGCCACCTACATCGTCTCTTAGCAGCTTTAGGGCCTGCTGTTTTCACAAGCGGTACTTGAATTTATTATAGCGAGCGAGCCGTGAGTAAGTTATGTTAACGTTTTAAGTCTGCTTTGCAGTTAATGTAGAACACAAAAGTTTTATATCGATTTCATTTCCGGCATTTAGACAAACAACAGTTTACCCAATTTTTATATTCGTTGTATTAAATTAAGTTTGGAAGCCTTCAGCTCGCGGTGTCCGAAAAGGTCGAAAATAGCAAAATTCCAGAAGATGCGTGCTCAGCTATTCGAAGGTAAAATATTATATTCGTCTTTTAGTGGTTTATTTCATCCATGTGTTTGCAAAAAGAAGTAATTAGACTGCAAGTCTCTCCATGCATCATTGCATCTTAACATTTGCTGTCGTAAGCGCTTGCTTTCAAGGCTAATGAGTTATTTCATATGATGACAAGGGCCTTTAATATTCCGTGTCGGAGTAAAGCTCCGCTTTAATTTGTTTTAAATTTCTATCTTTTCTAAGCCTTAAAATTACATTGACTTTGGGTTTAGGAATCGCCTTACTTTCTGTGAGTATAAATTTTATTTGTAGTACCATTTGCAACTTTTTTCTTTTATACTCAACTTTCATATAATATTTCCATTTCAGTTTCTGGTAGGAAATAGTGAATTGGCTACGCTTCGCGCGCCTTTCATCGTTTTTTTCCTGTTTCTAAGCAATCCAATGTGTACACTGCAAATATAATCCTAGAAGAAAATGAAAACAGAATAACAATGGTTGATAATAATAGTATTTAGTGATAGCAATATCAATGGTATTCAACCTCTGTTTCGCCTACCGCATAAGACAATTTTCAAATCAAGGAACTAGCTGTGATAAACAAACAATAATGTACTGTTGTGACAACCATGGTAACCATGACAACACATATTTTGAAAACGATGATGAATTAAGGTAAGTTATGAACAGATTCGTAGTCTTTACAAGTAATTTGCACTGCACCGTTGGTCAATTTTAAAAAAATCGAGCACAAACTTTGATCGGTTATAACAGGAAAAGCCACCAGTAAGATGAGAATCAGCCAAGAGTGTCGACCCTCCAATGGTAAATGTGTAATTGAACATTTCGCCTTGCGCGAAAACCCAACAAACTGGGAATTGGAGGCAAGTAAACAGTTCTACTTTATTTCGCTTTCTTTCTAATAAGGGGAAAGAAAAATAGCAAATTTATTATTTTATTATTTGTCTGTAACTAAGGCCACTTAAAGAATATCTCGGTTTATCATCAGCGCGCGCTCTGAAATTTGCCAGCACATCGACTTTTTAATTTTTTTTTTCAAAAATAAAATAAATATATATATGAGGAAAAACTTGAGAATTTTTTCTCTTTGCAAAACAATAAACAGAGTGACAAGCAATCCGGTTGGCGTCATTCTGTCAAAGAGTACAGTAGAAATATACACGAATAATAGATTAATAGTAAATATATTGACCATATCAAAACTTAGTGTGGTAAAGTGAATGTTGTTCATTCATTCAGCTTGGATTTTAGTCAAAAATTTGCCGCGCAACCATCACTGATGACGACTGCGCCGGGGTTTCAGTCGAAAGGTTTTTTTTTTATAGTAAGCAAATCCAAATTTCCAGAAACTGATTTTAAAAATTTTAGAACTAGTGTGGTAGTTAGTGGTGTAGATTTGCTACCAAACCGACAAAAAAAGTATCACACCTAAAAAAAAATCAAAAAGCGCCCTAATTTTTTGAAAATTTTGATAATAAACCGGGATATTTTTAAATGATCTAATGAGAATGTTAGGAGATCAGGGTTGCACAAGGTTCGTTTTACTACCAAGCTCATTGCTGGTTCAAAATAATTTGGGTTTTTTTCTGTTTCGTGTAGCACTTAATTGATATTGATTTGAATTATACTGTGTTTCTATCCTGCAGGTGAAATGCCGAGAAACCACCCAATCTCCTTCAAACTGGGTAAACCTGCATGACATGTTCCCTAGGGCCAAGGTAGTTGAGACAAAAATCACTATGGTCGTTGACCTCAATCAGCCTCACAACCCTTCTAACGTTGTTATGGCGGCTTTCGGCACTCCAGGACAAGGAAGCAAGAAACGGATGCAGCTGATAACGTTCTCAAAAGATTTTCCGGAAGAGGGGAGGGTGAAGGTTGTCGCGCTCCTCATTGATGACACACAGAACGCGTTTGAGGTAAAGCAAGGTTTTATACGCAATAAATACGGTAGTTAACATGAACGAACGTGCTATAAACATGCGTACATGAACCACAGTTAACCAATTCAAAGTTATGTACATTTACTGCACCTTCCCCGCAGCATGGGTAACATACGTTCTTAAGCCAGAGATAAGTAGATTCCATTTCAGGAAATATTATTGAGCTTAACACATCCTTTTAGTTCTTCAGTTTCAGCATTATTTAGCAAATACATAGTGGGGCTCGTTAACATGGAAGGGAACTATACCTTTATTAGCACCAAGAGGGTTACGTTTTGTGCCCCTTTACATGGGGGAAGGCTAGCCTGCAGTATGGTGCGAAACCGTCACAGATAATGGGATTGCTGCTAAGGAAGGCAAATCAATGCCTAAATGAGGTGTTGGTGACAGATTTATATTTTTTGTTATGGAGCCCTATAGTGCTAGGGTGCCCCTACCGGACCGGGCGTGTAAACACTACAGTTTATCACAGTGGACGACAAGGAATTCTAATAGTTTGCCTGAGCAATAGACATTTCTAGCTGTAAGTAAACACACCCTTGATCAGAACTAACACGGGCTCAAAATCCTATTAGTTTCATAAGGAGTAGAATTGAACTTAGTTAAGATTCTAAAGCGTTTATCCGGATTTCTGAAGGGTTAAGTACTAGTAACGGCTTGTTATAACCAAGGGTACGTTAAAGTGCCTATGAAGTGAAAATGTTAATACCTCAGTGGATATAGACCTACTAAATGAGAAATAGCTGTGAAAAATTTTGTCAAAATCTTTTACGGTTCTCGAGATGTTAACATTTTAATGTTTTCAACTGATGACGTCACACTGTTGGCAGACAAATTTTCAATCTTTCGAAATCTGCTGTAGATCCATAACCTTTGGACTAATTTTAACCAAATTTTGGCTGATATGGTATCTTGAGGTTTTCTTCAGAATAGTTATTAATTTTCGTTGTCATGGCAACGAACTGGATCCAGGCTCCAGATAAGAATTTCCCAATTTATGAAGTTTTCTCATTTAACCAGAAATTGTGCAACATATGACAACATAATTTCTATTCTTCTTACCATGTAAAAAAAACAACAAAGATTTGAATTAATTGCCTCGGTAAAAGTTCTTGGAATAACAGAAAATTTGTTTTTTTACAAGTGGGGTCTGGTACCGAGTTTGTCGCCATGACGATGAAATATTGTTACTATTCTAAAGAAAACCTCAAAATACATCAACAGTCCGAGTTTGGATAAAATTCACCCAAAGGGTATGGATTTGCAGCAAATTTCAAAAAATTGAAAATTTGCTTGCCAACAACGTGACGTAATCAGTTGAAAACATCATAATGTTAATATTTCGAGAACCGTAAAAGATTTTGACAAAAAATTTCCACAGCTATTCCTCATTCAGCTAGGTCTGTACACTGAGGTAATAAAACTTTTTACTTCCTTGGCACTTTAAGGCTTGTTGCCAATTCAACCAAACACAAGAGCACAAAAAGATTATATTTGCGAAAACACTCATTCTGATCACATACTGTAACACAAACAAAAGTTAGTGTTACAAACAACCAAACAACTAAATAACATTGGAGTGATAAAATTCAATTCAAATGAATTAATAATTGAGTGTAACTCCAAAGGGAATCTGTGCAAGGCAGGAAGCTAAGGGGTATAACATGCTGGCACCCATGGCTGTCCTGTTTGTGTCAGCAGAGGACGTAGATGACATCAAGCTACAGGTCGAAGATGTTGAAGTTGGCTGGAAGGTAGATAGAGATGAAGAGAAGGTAAATCGTTTTTCTTTCACTAGTTGAATGGTTATGCAGTTAGTGATGGTTTTAGAGCTCAAAATTTGGTATTATAATATAAAAGAGTTATTAGTGAGTTCTTTTTTTACCAATTTATTTTGTACACAATAATGCTATACTGGAAAATGGCCGAACAAATCAGTTTAAGCCCACATGTAAAAAAGCGAGGCATGGCATCACGCTATTAACATAGCAGCTGTTGCAGACTTGCAATTGTATGGAATCCCTATTTTTGGTCACCAGAAGCTCAAATAAACCTAATAGAAATTACAGAAAAGTTTCTAACAGTAATGATCAATGTTATCTTTTAGGTTTTTGCTTACAAGTCAACTTTCAACTCAGTTGAGCTTGATATCGACTCAATTCAAAGCCATCGCTTCGTGTTCAAGAACACTGACACTTCTAAGACGTGCTTGGGTTGTAAAATTGTTGCAACTCACACAAGGGATCAGGCAGTTGTTGATGTCCTGAAGTCATTCAAATCGGTAATTTCGTCACCATGGGTGCTAGCTAAACAGTTAAGCCTTGAATTTGGTCTACGATAGCGGGCGTGATTCATATGTAAAAGAAAACTCCACGCAAACGTACCAAAACAGATTAATTGCTTAATTGCTCACAAATGCGGCGGCGCAATGGCCGAGCGGTTAGCGTGTTCGACTCGTAATCCTAGGGTCGCGAGTTCGCGCCCCGGTCAAACTACTGTGTTGTGTTCTTGAGAAAGACACTTTACCTGACTTTGTTCCAGTCGACTCAGCTGTATAAGCGAGTACCAGTTCTGCTGAGGGCTAACCTATGATGGATTAGTGTCCTACCCAGGAGGAGTCAAAAAACTCTCATCCGCTTAACACTACAGAAACCGGAGATAAGCACCGGCCTTATGAGCCACTTAGGCACTAGAAAGAATTTAGCTAGCTTTTAATTAATAAAGAAAACAGTGAGATTTATAATTGATAGGGAGACTTTTCTGGTAGGGGGTGGAAAGAGATGGAACTCGAATTACGGAATAGCAGTATATACATGTTGGTTGGCTAGGAATACATACATGTAACACTTTGTTTGACTGTTGATTTAAAAAAAACAGAAACAAAGGTTCCTCAACATTGTCTCTACCGGGAACAACTCTCACGGAAAGAAACTAGTGTCCAGGCTTTCCGTTGGGAAACTCGACATCTGCGCATCAGGTAAATTCAACACATAAGGACTATGGCTTTTGACACTAAATTGCTTCTCTTGTTTTGTTTCGCAAGGAATACTAAGAATAACGAACTTCTGTTTGGAAAATCGACCGCAAGAGGTAAAACAAACATATATAGATGGCTGATCTGCAAGACTGATTTAACCAAAAAACAAATACGTTTATGCAAGGGTTCATTAACGTCTTTTTTCAGTCTTTTTTAAGACGAGAGATAAATTTTGTCTATCGTCCAAAAATAGCGGAAAAATACGTTAATGAACCCTTTTTATATGTATGCTCGAGATCGAAGCTTTTGCTCAAGATCCGTACTGTTACAACAACAACCCTAAGCAAGACACGCATTTATTAGCTTGCGCGAACAGTTCAAACTGAGTTTTGCTTTACATTTCAGGGCCGTTGTCCACAAAACTTACGGCCGCCTTGATTGGCGTTGTTTCCATTGAGCCTGAAAGTGGCCAAGGTGACTGTACGATTCCGCCATTTCCATGCTCGGTAGATGTGAGATGATTTCCAACAGTTTACTACGGTAGGAGCACTGAGACTATGTATAAAGCTTCAAACATATTATTAATAATTACTTCTGTTGTTATTATTGCTATTGTTGTGGTTGCTGATGTTATTTTATGCCCTAAGATTTACCCCGCTTGTCCAATCACTAGAATCTAATCCCTTTTGCTACGTTATATTCTTTTAAGGAGGTATTGAGCAATTACTAGTATTTTTAAAGTGTCCTTATACCCCATATGGCTTATTTTTACTATGCAGTTTCGCATTTTTGGTTTGTTAACATCCAAGTTTTCTAGATATATTATTTTCATTAAATCTTAAACGAGTATTTAATAAATCTTTCGATTATGCCCTTAGAATAAAAACAAGATATGGCGTTGTACATGTAGATAACAGGCCGGTAGTCGTAGCGATATTAAGCTTGCAAAGTATAGTGTAATCTAAACGATGTTTTCTTTTTATCAGATTCAAGAACACCAAAAGAAATTGCCAGCCAGCTTATTAAGCAACAGAACCCGTATAAATAATTTGTAAGCAATTTTGGAAAACAGTTAGGGTGTGGCAATCAGTATGAGAAGTTTAGGGGCAAAATTACCACGACACTAGAGGCAAGACAAGAAAGGCGTCCCAGGAAAAACTCATAACCACTGTACCCGCAAAGTAGCTTTGCTTTGGATGAGACTCAAACGGTTTTCGCAAAGCACGTAATTGCAAAGAGAGATCATTTTTTCTTGCTTTCTTGCCAACTTAATTTTGAAATGGCAGATGATCATGAAGCAAAACAAAATGAACAATGTAATAAAAGAGTGTTTTCAAAATAAAACCTATTTATGAAAGACACGATACAGTTGTTTTGTTTCCAGT
Source organism: Hydrozoanthus sils (assembly GCA_027575215.2). Classification (NCBI taxonomy): domain Eukaryota; kingdom Metazoa; phylum Cnidaria; class Anthozoa; order Zoantharia; family Hydrozoanthidae; genus Hydrozoanthus; species Hydrozoanthus sils. The sequence continues at coordinate 1,751 of JAOBRD020923781.1, read as the reverse complement.
GGTTAGCATAAGTATATTTTTTGCATTACGGTAAGCAAATAGCTAGAAGTTTTACCCATCATGGCAACAACATATTACAACTGCCTGTTGATTGGAAAAATTTAGTGATTTACACTTCCAAAGACTGCTTTCTTTCGTAGAGATTAAGCAAGTCTTAGGGCTTACATTGCCTTTTAATTGAATAACCACCCTTAGGGGAATCGTGGAAGGTCATTGCAGGCTTCTCTTGCTCCAGGTCGTAAGGTTCCAAAAAAAATATACCTTTTTTCTGCAGCTACCAAGACCCACTGTCGTTCGAAAGACGATTAGCCCTAATCCAGGGTTAATTACCATGACAACAAATAGGTTTTGTTAAAAGTTAACCCTGGCTTAAAGTTAATCGACTTTCAAACAACCGGCCAAAAGCAAAGTAAAACAATGAAATCCTTTCCGTTTGAATACGACTTTTGGACACTAGAGGACCTGGTTGGACTTGAATCTCACTTCTTTTTCTGTTTCTTAATTTGCTTTAGTTTACACTGAACTAGCTATTTATAGGTTTCAAGTTGTTTCTTCCGCTCGTGACCATCTCCTTTCCTTTACTAACTCGGCCAAATGCGAGAAACCGATACCATTTCTTCTAGCGAGTATATTACGCTTTCAATTAATAAAATGCTTGGACATTTTTTTCTCCTTCAATTTCTTTTCTCATTTATGAGTTCAGAGCAAGAGGCAATATATACATAACGTTTCATTTTCTGTATACTTGTAATTCTCTCAAAAATTGTATTTTTAAATTCTTCAGAGCCTTGCAACACTTTAAACCGTTAGGTTAACTGAAGACTCGAAGACCACATTCACAAAAATCCCCTATAGACACGTTTGTTCAAATCCCCCACATCCTCTAACCTCGGGTTGTAAGACCATCTTAATTCACTGAAATCCGCTATGAACAGGTTTAATCGTTCAAATTCACATCCTCCAACCACGAGTTTTAAGACCACTTTCACTGGAATCCGCTATGGACAGGTTTGTTCAAAACCGCCACTTTCTCCAACTACGGGCTTTAAATCCATTTTTACCCCCATGTTCTTCGTTCTTAATACTCGGACTTTAAGGAAAACCTCATTAGAATTCCCTATGGAGATGTTTGTTCAAATGCGTCACATCTTCCAACCTCGGTCAAAAGACCTGCCCTATCACTGAATCTCCTATGGTCAGGATTGTTCGAAATTTCCATACCCTCTATCGGATTTAAAGACCATTTCCACTGGAATCCCTTCGCCCCCTCTCCAAGTCCTCCAACCTTGCATCTCTCACTGTTGTGTGAGGATCAGCCATAAATTAAGGCAAGTTTCCTTGGCAAATATTTTATTAAGAACTGATATAAATTTATCTAGTCATGTTAACATGTTACTACCTGCCTGCAGGTAGTTATTAAAAAACCAGTTAATTGGTATGTAACTCTTGCAATAAATTGTTTCGACCAATATTATATAAATTACACTCATACTTAATATATAATACATTATGTCTCTCCGGCATAAAGTTTTTTAAAAAATATTGAACATTCTAAACCAGAGCCATTTAAAACACTATTTGACATTATTGTTGGAAATATTTGAGTTTTGTTTTCAAATACAGTTTGTAACATGCTTCATTTTTTTATAATTCTTAACCCTAGAAAGCATGAAGGCTCCGACATTGGTACAAACTTGACTGCATGAACTGATTCGAACTCTCTTTGACTGTCACGATCATCGAGCGGTAAA
>JAOBRD020923676.1:0-12432 GCA_027575215.2 Hydrozoanthus sils | reverse complement strand
AGATTTGCACCCCTAGATCTCCCCATCCCACAGCTATTGTTGCTCTCCTTACATGTATTTAATTTTGTAACTTCATTAAAGGTGCAAGAACATGTCAAAGTTATTTTAATTATTGCAGTCATGAATTTTTTATTGTTAACATTTCAAGGAACACGACAGCCAATGTTTGTTCGGGGTCCTATATTTCATGAGGTTCAGTGGAATGCGGATGTACAGAGCACAACTATGCGAAAGCTTATAAATGAGACTCATAGTAAGTAACTGCAATTAGCATTAATTTTATCAACTGGTCCAGCACTACAAAATAACAGATACTTGAAAGTGACAGCTAAATGTTTTTCAGAACCATTTTTTAGTTTTGAAACAATACATAGTCAGGGTCAGGCTGTCCTAAATTGAATGCGATGTAAACGAAATTTTGTTGCTGCCAAATCATGTTGGTGTTAATGAAGTTTCCTCTAAGCAAATCTGTGTTCAGGTAAACATGTTTACGCCAGCAATACCGCATTCATTTCCATAAACAACTTGGAACCTAGTCACGCGACATGCAAGTTGGTGGGATAAAGAGCCTGGTAACCACATCGCATGTTACTGGTTTTACGAAGAAACCAGACTGTCTTGCAAGTTTGTATAGACAAAATAAAAGAACTTTTAAAAATCAATTGTAAACACAAAAACTGTTTCTTGTAGACTCTACATAAGTGGTTTTTTTAAAAATATAATTTATATTACCAATTTTTGTTTTTGGCAAAGGATATTTCGTTTGGGGATATCGAGATATTGTTACCACAAATGCTTGTTTCGTTACCACAATTTTGGACAGTCTGAGGATCCTTAATTATATAATTTTATTGTAAATTCAGTATATATGAGCTTATAACTGAGATTGATTGAACCAACACTAGAAATGCAATATTTGAGGTTAAATATTTAATACTTTTTCCTATTGATCTTGTAGAATTGTAAATCAGTTTATAATGCATAATCAGTTGAGCTAAACTTGTCACTTGGCTGTGTTGTTGCAGATATTTTCATGGATCTTCAGGCTCTTCCAGATGGTGTAGCCACTGCCAGAAGAGCAAGGTGAAGCTGCAAGTTTTGACAAGTAGTTTTAAAACACTTCAGAAAGGGAGTGGTTTTTATATGTGTAACTTTGGTAACCATGATGATGGAAATGATAGTGGTGATAGTGGTAATGAAGTGATGAGGTGAAAATGTTCCTTGCAATGAATGTCAATGCCACCATCCACTAGACAATTTTTCATCAGAAAGGTCCCTGATTTTTTAACTGGTATAAACTCGAATAAGCTGGTTTCAAGATCAATTTGGTTCAGAAGTATATTGTTTCAAGTGATTGTTAGAAATTATTACCCACCAAATAATTTTCGCACAATCTCACTGGATAAAATGCATCACATGGTACAAAATTGGAAGTAGGTTATCAGCGAATAAAAATTATACCCCTTCCAATTTCATGACTGCCCTGCAATGATGTTGGCCATTTTTAATTAAAACAGCAAACATTATCTCTCAAACCTTGAATAAGTTTAAATTGATAGACAAGGAAGTTAATCATTTTGCTGAGTATAACAATGAAGATTTTTAAAAATTCCTGGTTTCAAAGGCAGTGAAAAAGTCTACAATATATGCCATAAATGTATTTGAAAGTAAAAAAAAGCTGTGAGTCCTGAAAAATAACTTAAGCTTAAAACTGAGAGTTTGCATTTCATCCAACTTCAGTCAGTGTGTCATCCAACTTCAGTTAGTGTGGAGAAGACAGAAATTTTCATCACTGCAAGTTTTGTTCACAAAGATTTTTCAAAAAAAATATTATTGGGAGGGTTATAAAATAAATAAACCCCTTTTTGGCCCACTGGTATATCAGAGGATATAATGTTCTTGACTGATAGATTTTCCTCAAAATTTTTCAGTTGCCCTCGAAGTTTCGCATTTCAGCCAACTATTCATATTTTGGACAATCTATCAGTCGCAGACATTATTCTCCAATATACCAGCTGCTGAAAGGGGATTATTTACTATTAAATAATGCTTAAGAATTTAGAGTTAAAACATTTTTTTAATTTTAACTGTAAGTAATTTTCGTTATAAGAATAACTCAGGCTCAGAAAATGATGAGGTGCTAGATAAAAATAACAGGGAGCTGAGAAAAAGACAGGGTGGATGAAAAAATGACAGAGTGCTGTGTCATTTCATTTTAGCTAGAACACCGATAAAGTTAATGATGATAAGCAGTTCTGTTCAATAATAATTATAATAGTATAAGTAGGGATTGTTTGTGACGATAATGGATTTTATTATTTTTTTGTGAGTATGGAAAACATATTGGTAATCAGGTTTATGGATAAGAACCTTTGTAGTGACAAGTTGGTACCCATTTTATTACTGCTTTATTTGATGTGCAATCTCGTGAATGTTACAGATTGATAAAGATCAGCCGCCAATACAGGTCAATTGTTAGAGCAGCGATTTTTGACAGTGAGAAAACAGGTAGGCTTGTGTTATCATGATGTTATACTATTTTTTTTTAAAAAAAATCTTTCTTCTCATATTAATACTAGTACTTTACCCTGTGCTTTAATACTACTCCTTAGGAACCAAGGAATGTTTTACAGGTACCAAGTCAGGATCTCAGGTATAGTCCTTGTAACATGTGTCTAAGGGGCCTTAATTAAATTGTTGTAGTTGTGGTGGTGAACACTGATGTGGTTGGAATGGAGAGGGGGGGATAGGGACTTGTGTGTTAGACTCAAGTTCTGGTTTTCAAGTAAACTTAAAAAGCTTGTAATATTTAGGTGTATCACTGTAACTGAAAAATCTGGTTGGATAAAGAGAAGCAGTGCATAGATGAGGCGTGAAGGAGGTCACCAGGGAGAGAGTTGAAAACCCCTAGAGCTTTTAAACACGGAAAGACTAATAACTATGATTTGATATTTTATTTAAAGGTTACATTAAAAATTACCATGTGTTGTTTTCTTAGAAAAGTGTTACTCACCATGATAAAATGTTTTCTTCTCTTATGCACTTGTTTTACAGCGTGATCTGTTGAAGGTGATTGAAATGGTGTGGCACCTTTGTGAAATTCTTTTCATCGAAACATTACCAGGTGCTTGTTGTAGTAATTAGTATTAATTATAGTAACGGTGAACTTTATTTTTCACTACATCTAGTTTATACTAATACAATACTGCGGCTCCACAGCAGGGTTGTTTCCTTCCATTTTTCCATCAATCCCAACATCTGTTTGATTTTTCTTGCCCCAATCCTGGTCCCAAACAGTCTGCAGTACTCAATAATGTAACATGGTCAGATGTAGGTTTTGCTATTCTGTTGTAAAATACCAGTGGTTTCTATTGAAAGTGAAGTGCTGCAATAAATGTAAAGGCAATAGAAGAAAATGGACAAAATGAAAACAAATTGTTTAATAGAAGTAATCAAACAATATTACTATGTCAAAAAAATCATAACTTTAAAACAGTTCAATTAAAACAATATAATTGCACTAAAAAACATGAAATAAGTACAGTAATGAAGTAAAAAGTAGCAGTAAACTGTGTATTTTTATAAGTGGGTTTTTCTTTTAAAAAACAATTTTATGATTTTCATATAGTAACTGATATAGATTTTGAAGTTTTATTAACTGGAACAATTCAATATTGCATTCGTTGTATCCCTAAGTGCTTATTGCACAACCTTGTTCCAAGGGTTTCCTTGGTCATTTTCAAGATGGCAGGTGTTAGCATCTGCATGCCGAGATGGCCGATGGGTCAAAACATCTATTGCTAGCTAGCCCATGAAATTGACTTTGCCTTGAGTATTATTGTGTGCCACAGGAATCCTGCTATGTGGTACGTCACAGAAATACTGTACAGAATATTGAAGTTTGCAGCAATTATAAAGTGTTTTTGAAGGTGGCTAAAAAGCCACACTATTGTGGCAAGAATCCATAGAGTGTTAGACTGGGATCTGTCATACATAATAGACTTTTCTCAAAATATTCTATTGCCTAAATTCCAGTTTGCCCATGCCAGCAAGTCTCACTCTTGACTTAAGAAATAACAGATTATTGTATGTTATACAAAGCAAGGCTAACCAGGCAAATTTGAATATAGACTGGTTGTAAAAGAATATTGAATTCACTGCCAATTATGAAAAGGTTACTGAAGGCAAAAGTATTAGAAAATAATTTGCAGCATAAAATAATTGTAGTTTCTGCAGACTGCAGGCATCAAAAAAGTTGTGTTCATTCTGATTACAAGACATTAGTGCTTGACATCTGAGAAAAATAATTTGTGATAAGTATAATTTGTTGAATCAGTGATTGCCTGACAAAGACGAAGTACAATTAGGTGATCAATCAATCACCAGTAATACTTGCTAAGAAGTTATAGGAACTAAAAGATTTTTAATGTGGTGATAACTGTTGTCAGCTAGAGTGCACAAGGGTTTTATGACTGAGACAGATCACATGGGCGGCAGAAGCAAAATTATTGGAGAGGGCACAGTAGTAATTATAAGTTTGTAATAAAATCTGAAACTCTTATTCAAAAGTTATTTTTTATTAGCTAGAAAATTATTGGAGAGGAGGGGGGGGTATGGCACCTCCAGTTCTGCTGCCCATGGATCAAGACATTTCTTTTAGGAGGTTTAATTCAGACAAATGTCCAACCTTTAAGGTTGCTATTTACTTGAATATGTGGTTAGCTATCTGCGGTCATAGTCAAATTGTCATGGTTTTGTATGACGGTTTAAGATATCAAATTAATACTGACTGTTAATATTATAATTATTGTTGTTTTACTTATTATTATTATTATTATTATTATTATTATTGTTATTGTTATTATTATTATTATTGTTTAGGCCATACAATAAAAACTGACCAACTAAAACAGTGTTTGTTCTTCTGTTCAGGTGGGACTGTGTTGCATCACCTGTTACAGTGGGTTCAGGGGGAACAAACAGAAAAACTTATTACTGATGTGTTGCAGTGTTCTCCTCCAGATGAAAGTCGTTCTTACTGGCCTGCAGTGAGTGTCAAATATGCAATGTGTTCATGTGTGTCTGTCTTGGGAAGGGGGGAAGAGGGGTGGAAAGGTTGAACAAGGGGGGACGACACATAGATTCATTAGTGACATTTGGCAATGTTCTCAGACTGACGGTTGTATTTTGTACTGAATTTGGCAATGGTTGTTATATTGAAAATGTGAATCTGTAGAATAGATGTGTGTGAGTGCCAGTGTATATGCATGTGGTAGAATGGGTGAGGGAGGGGGGTGAGGGATAAAGCACTAGCATGACCTCAGAACAAGATGTGTTGTTAGCTAAGGTAAGTGTTAACACTAATGACAAATTTTCTTTTAGTAAAATAATACTTCTGAGTTAGTTAAAAAGAATGATTGATAATTTCCAATGTACAGTGTTCCTATGTTTAATATTTGTTCCATATTACACAAAGTTCTTGCAGCAATGCAAATGAGTTTTGTCTTAAATGTATTTTTTAGTTTCTTTACTGATAAGAAATCCCTCTGCTCAAGATGTATAACAATTATAGCTGGGTTTGTACTGTTAATCAAACTAACAGTAACCAACAAACTTGTTGACCTTTCCCTTACAAATCTGACCTCTCCCTTTTTAATATTTTTATATTGATTAGTTTATCCCAGCTCGGCTACATGCGATTTGATTGCTTTAGAAGTAGTAGATGTGAGACAATATTTACCTCTGAAATAGTAGATAATGATGCTAAAACAAAATGGTGGACGTTTTGTGTCCATTGCGTATAACAAAATTGAAAATATTTCCAAAAGTGCTATTCCTCAAAACACCAAAAGGGCAACAAAATTTGGTTTATACTATTTCAAGGTCAGTAAGCTTTATTTTTACATTTGTTGCTGTAAATTAAGCTGCTGTGTGAGTTTTGTCACACACTGTGATTCAATTATTACTTAAAGTATTTTTCTTACAAATCTTTTGTTTGTCTCAAAAGAAAATTTCTGTAGATGAGTTGCCTTGCTGGGATATATAAAACACTTAATATCCTATTTCAATTGATATGGATAGTGGCTTAACAAATATCTATCTTGCACCTTCGGCAGTCAGTAGGTATTCTGCCATTATCCACCTCAATTGAAATTGGATAAGTGTTAATTATTTTCAATTGATAATATCAGTACTTGAAACTATAAAAAAATCCAGGTTCATATTTCTCAGGTGACAAAATGACTTCTGATTTTGAGCATTGTATTATTACAGACTCGATCTGTTTTATTTTTGTCTTTGTTTAATTTTCAGGTTTATTCCTTGGTTTTACAAGGCCGTATTAGTGATGCAAGGGAATTATTAGCACAGAACAGTGACAAACAGACAGCTATAAATTATGATGTAAGTATAAAATATTAATCTATTTACTCTAAAATAAGATGATAGATCACCCCTAGGGACAAGTAGGCTTGAATTACTGAATATGTATTGGGGACTTTAATTACAAAAATATTTAGACAATTAAATTTTCAAAAAACAAAAGAAAAGGTCAGACTGAGAATTTAATAATTGTCTGAAAAAAATATGAACAACCGAACATTTAAATATGTCCAAAAATTTTAAAATATTATTTGAAGTTTTAATTTGGAAATATCCTTGTGAGGTGTATGTGATGTGTATCTCATCTTTAAAATCAAACCATTTCACTGCTCTCACTTGCATGTTTAAAAGGTGCAAAAGGTTTCACTTCTTTTTCTTTTCAGTAGTAAAAGATTCATTTCTTAGTTGCATTATGGTATTTGTGATCTATAGAAAGAACAGTCTAGCACTCTAGCCTTGACAGGTGCCCCCCATTTTTCATAAAACTAGTGATTTTTTTAATATGATGTAGCAAGTGTTTGATCAAGCTTGAAGTTGGAGTGAGAAGGAACAGCCTCTCCCGGTTGCTTGTTCTGATCAAACTATCAAACTCAAATACGCCACAAATCGCATACTTTCTTATGTTATTTTATTTGATCTGAAAATAGAGAATAGTTATTTACAATAAATCTGATCTGATACAATGTTAGCCTTAAGCAAAGGTTGAGCACTGACTCAAATAAACTAAATCAACAAACTAAAAGTTTTCTTACTTCTGTGGCGGGTTTCCTGGTTAGCAGTTTTTAAACAGCCTGGGTAAGAGCAGGTTAGTTAAGTTTTTCAAATCTCCTGTTTTTATCTCATCTGTGCTTTCACGTTACTCATATTACTGAAATCTTAAAAGCAGTATTAGTCAATCAAAATGTCAACGCTTATAAACATAACAACTTAAGCATAGTTACTCTAAATATAGTAGGTCTTCATCGAAACACAGCCCTTTAATGAAAATAAAAGTAAAACAGTCCTTTAATGAAAATAAAAGTAACAAGCAGATCATGAAGCAATAGACATAGATAGTGCCCTCATTTTTATTGGTACTCTTTGTAAACCAGCTAAGTTTTGGCAATTTTTCAAACTTATATAAAGTGTGTTTCGTTAATTAACCGAAATTTATGGGTAAAAATGTCTGAAATTTTTTGTGTGAAATTTAATTTCTGAAAATTTAAGGTCCAATTATTTTTGTAATTAAAAGGTAAAGGTTTGTATTATTTGCTGTGTAGTGCAAATTGGTTTGTATTGAATATATATGTACACCTGGTATTGCTTATTACTTAATGTACAACTTGTATTGGCCCTGGAAATCCTGGAAAACCCTGGAAACATTTTTAAGCTCTTGAAACCCCCGGAAAAGCCCTGGATATTTCTTATTAAGCCCTGGAAAATTTCATAAAACTAAATTCGCCAAATGATTTTTTTGTTTGTTTAGGTAACAATTGAGATTTTAGACTTAATCTTTGCATGTCATTATTATATTTGGTTCAATAAATACAAATTTTCATGACATTGGCTCTTAAAAAGTTGTTTGTTAAACAGATGGTGGTGAACATTATTATTTTTATTCTGAGTTTAACCATGGAAAACTGAAAAATAGCATTGGAAAACACTCGATTTTTGAAATTGTGAAGGTGTATGAAACCTGTTAATTACATAATTTTCTTTTTATGTGGGTATCATGTTAGTACTGCTTCTATACTACTTTGAAATCACCAGCTATGAATCTTCCATAAGTTGTTATGTTAACAAGCTATTGTGTATTAATTAACACTATGCTTTACACACTCCATCTCTATAGCTGTTTGAGAGCATGGATGAACTATTACACAAAATGCCAACTTACCAAGTGAGTGGAACCAGTTTTCTAGTTTTTCTAAATATTTGTTTATATCTTTATATGGGAGTCCATGCAAGCCTGTTTTGTTAGCTAATATTACAGCTGTGCTGACGAGACCCAACAGCTGTCCATGGCTTCTAACACCCAGGCCAGCTAGTGTACTATTGTCTGGGTCCAGTACAGGCTTTGGTCCTTCAGTCCCCTGAGGTCTCAGTGTTATTTTGTCGACTGTTTTTATATCACCAGCAAACATGGCTGTGCAACACTGCTAATTTTTCTTCAATAACAAAATAATTTATTTGGTCAAGTCTACTTCAGGTAATAAATTTATTCTAGCTTAGGTTTGAATTTAGAGTTTTCTGAAAAAGTCCGATCCCAAATGTTGAGTGTCATCTCAATCAACAGCTGAGCTTATATCAGAACAACCAACTAAACATTCAATTTCTGGGTTGATACCTAACTATTGGACGTTATTAGCATTGTGCACTGTTACTTAAAATAGAAATTTTATGCCACAACAGAGGCATGTTTGACAAAAGATGTTTAGAGAATGTAGCAATCTTAATTTATAAAAACAAAAGTCGATTTTCTTACTAAACCTTAAATATTATAGTTGGTTCAAAACATTGCATTAGCTGCCTCTTGATTTTATGTTAGCTGTTTTGTTTTTCTGATTAATGACCTCATTAGTGTACAGCGTAGACCAAGTTATGCTCCTACTGGTCATGAACAAATGCTTCCTGTCCAAACTAGCTGATCACTTTTCATACATTTGCTGTATTTAAAAGCACTTGACCTCAATTTGTTAACTTGTCTACCAGCAGTGGAGCATAACATTTACTGGCCTGGATTGCTTTTAAAAAACCTTTTTGTTGGCAGTTTTTTAAAGTGCCTATGAAGTGAGAAATTTTATTACTTCCATGGATAGACCTTGCTAAATGAGGAATAGCGGTGAAAAAATTTTGTCAAAATCTTTTATGGCTCTTGAGATATTAACATTTAAAGTTCTCAATTGATGACATCAAAAGTGGGTACAACAAATTTTCGTATTTTTAAAATCTGCTGCCAATCCATAACCTTTGGATGAATTTGAGCTAAACTTCGATCAATGGTTTATCTAACTCAAGATATATCAGCAGCACAACTTTGGCTTTAAAAATACATCCAAAGGTTGTGGATTGGCAGCAGTTTTTAAAAATATGCAAATTTCTTTTATGGCTCTTGAGATATTAACATTTAAAGTTCTCAATTGATGACATCACAAGTGGGTACAACAAATTTTCGTATTTTTAAAATCTGCTGCCAATCCATAACCTTTGGATGAATTTGAGCTAAACTTCGATCAATGGTTTATCTAACTCAAGATATATCAGCAGCCCAACTTTGGCTTTAAAAATACATCCAAAAGTTTAAAAATATGCAAATTTGTTGTATCCACTTGTGATATCACCAGTTAAGAACTTTTTAAGTGTTGATATCTCAAGAACCATAAAAGATTTTGACAAAATGTTTTCACTGCTAAATATTCCTCATTTACAAGGTCTATCCATTGAAGTAATAACATTTTTCACTTCATAGGCACTTTAAACCAAATGTTTAGAATGTTTGTATCTGTAGTTTGTTCTGACTAAAAGCCGATTGCTTACTCAGAGTTTCAGGGGTCAAACAGCAGCAGAGTTTATGATGAAATGGAATCATTGGCAACAGGAGTGTAAATATCAATTGGAGAGTGAAACATTCTCTTCTCACCAAGAGCTAAAAACTATTTGTGAGGTTAGGGAATTTTGGTTTTTCTTCTTGTTGGTAGCAAAAGTTTTCTCTACCCTTCACACTTGTTTTTATGAGATGACATAAACATTTTAGATATGTTTTTAGGATATTTGAAAACTTAGAAGTTTCAAAGGTATCTGAGGATACATGCCAAAGACCTACTCCCCAACCCCTAAAGAAGCATGCCAAAGACCCACTCCCCATCCCCTGGGGAAGTATGCCAAAGACCCACTCCCTATCTCCTGGTGAAGTATACCAAAGGCCCACTCCCAAACCCCTGAGGAAGCTACCAAAGACCCATTCCCCATCCCCAGGGGAAGTATGCCCAAGACCCACTCCCCATCCCTTGGGAAAGCTTGCCAAAGACCCCACTTCCTAACCCCAGAGGAAGCATGCCAAAGACCCACTCCCCAATCCCAGAGGAAGCATGCCAAAGACCCACTCCCCTTCCCTTGGGAAAGCACATCAAAGACCCACTCCCCATCCCTGGGGAAGTATGCCCAAGACCCACTCCCCATCCCTTGGGAAAGCTTGCCAAAGACCCCACTTCCTAACCCCAGAGGAAGCATGCCAAAGACCCACTCCCCAATCCCAGAGGAAGCATGCCAAAGACCCACTCCCCTTCCCTTGGGAAAGCACATCAAAGACCCACTCCCCATCCCTGGGGAAGTATGCCCAAGACCCACTCCCCATCCCTGGTGAAGCATGCCAAAGACCCACTCTCCATCCCCTGGGCCATCCCCTAGAGAAGTATGCCCAAGACCCACTCCCCATCCCCTGGAGAAGCATGCCAAAGACCCACTCCCCATCCCCTAATTGTTTTTTTTAGGGAACGCTTAAAAGGGAGGGATTTATTTCAAGTGCTTTTGAGTGGTATATTCTTTGAATGATGGGACTTGGGTGAGTTGGTTTTGGAGGGAGGGGGCAGGCTTCATAGAGAGAGGGGGTTGTATTATTTCAATCACTTTTGAAAGATTTTTCCTGCCTAATAACTATTATGGAAGCAGCTGAAAGGGGAGTGGGTAGAAATGAAGGGCTCACTTAGTGAGGTGCAGCAAATATGAGGATATACAATACCAGCTGAATCTTATTCAGTATAGATTTGTTGCAGTTTTCATCATCATGCCTCAAGATATGTAAAATACTGTTAATTACACAATTCTAGGAAATGATCAACTGAAGGTGTGTGTAGTCATAATTTTTTCACTTTTTTTGTTTAAGTTTGGCATCTAAGTGTTTCACTAACTAGTAAGAATTTATAATGCATATTCAGGGCTACAGACTTATTTTTTGCTTAGTAGCCCAGTAACTATTGGCAACTTGGATTTCACTGGCCAAAACCAAATTTCTACTAGCCAGGTTTTTTTCCACTATAAAAAAAGGCTTGAAATTTTCACTAGCCGTATTGGCTAAGTAGTGAAAGCCCAAAACCCAAAACTGCATTTCAACTAGCCTGTTGGCTACTGCTAGTCTTAATCAAGCCCTGGCATATAGAGGCAGAAGCTGCATGAACTGCTTCCTTGTCTATTTGAAGAGTCTAATGTTATCAGGTGATATTTTGATTGTATCTTCCATTGCAGATCCTCAGTGGAGAGGAGGATATCTTTGAAAATGAGACTCTAAGGTACGTGGATTCTGCAGCTTTAGTTTAATTTGTTACTCATATACAGGGTTGGTTTTGAAGACTTGCAGTCAAACTAAAATTGTTTCATCACATCAGATAATTTTATTAAGTAAATCTTTCAGATTTTCTTTTGGGTTACACAGTTTAACTAGAGTTATATCATAAAAAAAATAATTTTAATTTAATAATTTTAATTTTAAATTAGTTGATGATTGGCTAATCAGTGTGTTTTCATTAGCCTTGGCAAACATGGCTGGAAGTTATTATTCTAGAAATGAAATGAAACACAACCTTAGTGAGTTTGGAAGAAATCTCAAGCAGGCATAAACACTCTACTTTCAGTCTTGTGTTTGTACTATCTGATCTCAATTACTCCCAAATGGAAAAATCAAGTGCAGATAGGACAATGAGGCTGAAGGTAGAGTGGTGCCATGACTTTGGTATTTTGCATAACTGAAAAACTTTTAATTAACATCTTAACAACTAAAAGAATTATTTTATGAAATAAATTGCATTTCTAACAGACCTAGCTCAATAATAGTGAACAACAACAACAAACAATAATATATATAATTTATAATTTAAAATACTGTCATTATATTATATTATCTATGCTGTAAATAATAATTTTTTATTGTACAAGTTATATGTGACAGTCCATGCGAAAACCGACCCTTTTGATGCACGAACGCGAACGCGTTCGGGCAATTATAAACAAAAGAAAAAACGCACCTGCGTTCGTAAAAACGACCTCTGCGTTCGCCTGCATGCGTTCGTTTTTAAATCT
>JAOBRD020923567.1:0-12432 GCA_027575215.2 Hydrozoanthus sils | reverse complement strand
CGTGTGAGTGGTTATACGGTAGACCTGCACGTAAACTCGTTCATCAGGGAGAGTGGAAACACTGGTGTCGCCAAATATAATGGTTTGCTTCCTGTTCACCACAGTGGCGCGCTCGCTGTAGTAGTCAGAAAGAAAGCCATTGTTTCTCAACACAAGTATTTCCACTCTTTCAGCAACGTATTCATTTGCTTCCTGTCCATCACAGTGGCGCGCTCAACTGTGGTGGACAGGAAGCAAACAACTGCGTCCCTCGTCGTAAGTTTTTCCATTGTCCCTAGTCGACGAGTTCAGGTGCAGGTCCACTGTAAAATTTCCCACATAGATAAATACCTCTCCTTCGATTCTCACCATCCCTTGCAACATAAATGATCAGTTAGCACACTGATGAGCCTTCGGAAACCAATCTCATAAAACCTAAGAAAGGACATGCATAAAAGAAGGAATACAGACTAATTGGTACCCAGATACTTTTAAAAGCATCACTCCCTGCCAGAAGGCTGATCAGCAGGAAAATCAATTCAAACCTGCCAGAGCAACAGATATCCTTTATGCGCAAGGGGTCTAAGATAAGGTGAAACAAGACCTGAAAAAACCCAATATCAAGACTGTTTTCATGCCTATGGCAGAACTAGCTTCTTTTTTCAAAACGTCGAAGGATCGACCACCAGAGAACAGTGTGATTGGGACAGATTAATGAGAGAGTGCAAGGTGAGCTTATTTTCCTATGTGGGGTAGAGCAAACGTTGCTGGGCGTCACCGTCAGTAGAACATGGCCGTACTCGTGCCACAAATAGGTCATTCAAAGTCAGGAACCACGTGGAGACGATTGACCATAATATCTACCCTCGTTATGGCCACATTCTCGAAACGAATTTTCTCAATTATGAAAAAAGACTGTTCTTCGATTCCCTCCTTTCAGAACTTCACAAAAACACTGGGAATGCACAAATGAAGGGGCATTCCCACGAGCCTATGTCCAATTATCTTAAGACCCTCAGTGGCTCTCGACAATACTGTAGATGTAAATAGTCTTAGATGATCAATATTAAGAAGTCAAAGTTCAGACTTTATTTTCCGAAATGAAGAACTCGCCGACAGCGGCTCAATATAAATTGGGAAACTTTTATAAGTGCATTTGCAATTTTTAAAGTTTCTTATCAGATCAGATATTTTGACTACTTACACTCTTTGTTGGCAAAGAAATGTGTTGCTTTGGCAATTCTCTTATCTCTTATCTCTTATTGTATGTACATTACACGAGATGTCAACTGTGTAGAACAATACTATCAAATAACAAGACTGACAGATATTGAAAGCTATTATGATCATTAATATAATCAAAATATCAATTTAAATCGTTATTTTTGCTCCAGTTTGCACTTACTTTTTTCCCCTATACCCCCTCCTAAAATTCTCGAAAATCGTTTTGAATCTCTCCAAAAAAAATTGGTCAAATGTTTCATACCTCTCCCCCCACCCCATTTGCCCTCTAGCCCTTAATACACATACTTTAATTTGGACCATTCCTTGTTTGAACATAAATGTTTGTTTGGTGTTTCAAAGTAACTTTTCGATTTAAGATTTCAGCAGCTAATGTCAGTCCAGATGATCAGAAAATTGTAGCAAATTGTAGCATTCAGTGATAATTACTGCACAAGATTTTTCTCCAACCAGGCAACTGAATTTGAGCCACACTGGCAGCTAATAAGGAATCAGGGATTCCATGGAAATGGGCAGAAAAACAAGGGCAATAGCATTTCAAATTTGAATTACGGTGTAATGTAGTGATAGTGTTATGAGCCATTATAATCTAACTACACCAACTGACTTTGACCCAATCCCAGTTTGTCTTGGAGCTATTTTGACCCAGGCTGAACCAGATGGGTCTAGTCAACCAACTGCATAATTATGCTTTAGTAGAACTCTTACAGATATGCATGAACAACTCTAACAACCAAACAGAAAGAGAAGCCCTTGGAACTGCATGGGGCTACGAGAGATTTCATCTGTACCTTTATGGTGCTGAATTGAGCTTCTTAAAAGAACGCAAGCCACTTAGATTTTGTGGACCAAAAGCCAAGCCATCAGCAAGAACTGAAAGCTTGGGTCTTCCGAGTGTGACCGTATCTATGAACCAGGGTCAGAAATCCTGTCCCGACTTACTTTGTCTGATTAGCCTCGACAAGCTAAAAAGGTCAAAGCAGATGAATACCAACTTGGTTGTAAAGAATGCTGTATCTGGAAGAGAAACCCAAACACAACCTAATATTACAGCATCCATGGAAAATTAGCTGTAGCTAAATGCGTTCTGTTTCAAGGCCAGAGAATTGTCATCTATAATGTACTTTGCACAACTAGATCCTACAGCTTGCCCATGAGAGCCATCAAGGCATTTTGAGAACAAACAATTGCTGAGAGAAAGTTGTGGCCTGGCATTGAAAACCAGATTGAGACGTTGATACAGAAATCTACAGTATACCATATCAAGCAAAAGCATCTCCACCACATCACGACAGTCTCTCCACTTGACACAAATTCCAGACCATTGTGGACTGTTTCCTTCTACTCTAGATAGTGGTCATAATAATTATTACCAATATAACATCTTCTTCTTATAGGGCACAAACTAGCATAAATGCAGGAAGATGCTCAAAGACCTGTGCTATACAGTAGGATAAAAAAATATTTATATTCATATATTAACAAAAAGTTAATAGTCAAAATTTAAACACAATGTACATGTAAAACAAAATATTGATTGGTTTTCCAAATCTCCAGAAGAATGGATTAGACAATATCTTTCTATTTATGGTTACCTGGAAAGTTGTTAACTGACAACAAAACATAGTTTGTATCAGAATGGATGGACAGCTGCTTAAAAAACAAAAAGGCATTCATCGCCATAAAATCTGTCCCTACTTGCCCAGTCTGCAAACAGGGAACTTGAGAGATTAACTGAATAGTCTTGAAGGCAAAAGACTAAGGAATAGAAATTTTCTCATGTGATTATATGTGCACTTTTTATTACATACTATTTGTGGATAGCATTTTCCTTTTGGGAAAACAACAAGCTGATTAAGCATAATTTCATACATACTGTACAGCAAAGTAATTATATTAAATTTTCATCAAAAGGAGAGATATTAACAGTGTTTATATAATCAGATTAATATTAACTGAAAAAATCTTAGCTCAGCTGTTCTGTGCTTGGCTTTAGATGTTTGTTTCTCATTTTTCTTTTGTTCCATCAATTGCAAGACAGGGGCTGTTCAGCCACATTCCTTTTTTCCACCACCAAGTGCAAATTGATATTTTTGGTTTAAGATACTTTCAATATTGTTAATTTAATTTTTACTGCTCATTTCTTGCCTTTTTCTCTCCACCCTGTTTCTTCAAACTTACAATCCTTTAATGGATGCTGACCTTAGCTCCAGTTTTAGATGTTTTCAACATTTGATCTTCAACTGAATTTTTAGTTTCTTAATCCTTGCTTTCTTTTCCTCCACCAGTTTTCCAAGGATTCTCCTGTGAAGTGAGAACAAGACAAAAATTCAACTAATGTGTGAAAAACATTTAGTTAGTTTTAGTTATTTTTTAATTTATTTAAAAATAACACAGGATCTGTACACCTTCAGAACTTCAAAATTCCACAGTTTTCCAGGGCTGTTTTTTCGTTTTTTCCAGGTCTTTTCTAGGGCTCTTTAAAACCAGATTGATGTGTTCACATATTGTTCACATTTATTTGTTTAAGTAACTTTTTAATAGTTAATGTCATGAATATTTGTATTTATCGAACTTAACATAATGATGACAGGCAAAAATTAAGTCTAAAATTTTAACTGTTACTTGAAGTGAAAAAAATGTCCATCGTTTGGTGATTTTAGATTTTTTCAATAAAGTTCTATGAAATTTGCTGGGCTTTTGCAGGGGTTTCCAGGGCTTCAAAAATTTTCCAGGGTTTTCCAGGATTTCCTGGACCCGTATGAACCCTGATAACAACAGAAATTACCTCCTCTCCTACAAAAGCTTTCAACTCAAGGGACATGTTGAAAAGTTTGCAGGGATGACTGTATAGATCATCTGGGGTTTTGCTGACTGACGCCACTGTCATCCACCCAAACCACAACCAAATGATCACTAACAATTATAATGGCCTCCCAAAATGCAAAGAGACAAATTCTCCTTACATCTACATTATATTACACTTCATCTACCATCTTGTGACCACAAAGCGTGAAAATTGAAATTTGAACTGTCATAATTTAAGGGAAAATACGCTTAAGCCAACAGTCACCTCAGTTCCTGGAGAAAGCTTATCTTTGATAGCTTAAACAATCTTTTCTTGAAGGCCTTCATGTCAGGAGGCAGCAATACTGCATCTTTTAGGTCTTGGTTTCTCAGTTTAAAAGTTCTTAATAGGCTCGTTTTCATTTGTTATTAGATTTGAATAATTTTATAATTTTGTATATTGTTACTGGCTAACATATTTTCTACAACAAAAAACTGGTTTTTTTACAAGCAATAAATATGGCAGATAATTCAGTATTGTGTGACACCTTCAAAAGCGTGAAAAATGTACTCTGTTACAGAATAAGATTTTTGCACTCTCAACCAATCAGCATGTGAGATTCACTGGGGTTATTTTATAAAAAGTCTATAAGATGTTACATTTCAGTGATAGCTGTTTGATGCTTTTACTATCTTTCCAATGAAACCAGTTCAGTTGATAATTGTAAACTAAGATATGAATAAGTTATTTTGGCACCTTTTTGTAAAGGTTTTACTTAACCGAGAAACCAACAGTTAATTAATAATTACACTCAAGAACTACTTCCAGCTGATTATATCCTGTTTCATTAAAATTGAAGACATTAAAGTTTATAGACTGGACAATCTCAACATAACAATTTTTATATTATACAGTATAAAAAACAATCTGTGGATTAAGAATTCTAAAAAAATCAGGAGCTTTCGGCTATTTAGTAAATAAACCACTTCCAGGGGCTGGTATATCAGAGGATTAAATGTCTGCGGCTGATAGATTGTCCGAAAAATTAACATTTGGCCGAGAAGCAAAGCTTTGAGTGCAACTGAGAAATTTTGAGGACAATTTTACAGCCAAGGACATTATCCTCCAATGTACCAGGAAGCCAAAAAGAGGTTTATTTATAACCCTCAAATAATTTTTTCTTCGAAAAAACACTGTGTGTACTATTGCAGCAACAAAAGTTTCTCTCTTCTCCACACTAATCAAGGTTGGACAGAGTGTAAACTCTCAGTTTTGAGCTCAAGATGTTTTACAGAACTTTAGAGTCTCAATAGTTTTAGTCATTAAGCTTGTTATTGAAACTGTTGTTTAGCGAAAGTGGACTCCCAACTATTTTTTACCTTCAAATACGCTTACGGCTTACTTTGTTGACTTTTCTGCACTGTCTGGCACTGCCTTCGAAACCAGGCACTTTTAAAAATCTTCGTCGTTAAGCTTGACAAAATGATTAATTTGCTTGTCTATCAGTTTCAACTTGTTAAAAATTTGAAAAACAACGTTTGTTGTTTTAACTAAAAATGGTCGACAAAATTGGAGGGCAGTAATCAAATTGGAAGGGTTATGTTTAGTAAATAAACCCCTTCCGGCAGCTGGTATATCAGAGGATAATGTCTGCAGCAGATAGATTGTCCGAAAAATGAACAGTTGGCTGAGAAGCAAAGCAAAAAAGGGTTTATTTATTTATTTTATAACCCTCCCAATAGTTTTTTCTTCGAAGAAAAAAACTTTGAGTACAATTGAAGCAATGAAAATTTCTCTCTTCTCCACAATAATTGATGAAATGTAAACTTTCAGTTTTAAGCTTAAGATATTTTACAGAGCTTTAGAGACTTGATAGGCTAATGTTTAGTTAAGCCTATTTTTGAAACTCCAACTGTTTAGCTAAAGCGTACTCACAACTTTTTACATTTACATCGTACTTTGTCAACTTTTTTGTGCTGTCTGGCACTGCCTTTAAAACCAGGCTTTTTAAAAAATTTTTGTGGTTAGACTCATGGTGAAATGATTAATTTTCTCGTCTATCAATTCAAACTTGTTCAAAATTTGAAAAATAACGTTTGTTGTTTTAATTTAAATGGGCCAACAAAATCGCAGGGCAGTTATCAAATTGGAAGGGGTATATTTGCTGATAAACTACTTCCAATTTTGTACCACATGACACATTTTATCCAATGAGATTGCACGAAAATTATTTGGTGGGCTATAACTTACTACATATGAATAAAATTAGGCACTAACAGTAAAACTTATAAGAAACAAAGTTAGTTTTAAAGCTTTGAGGGGATAAAACAAATATTACTTATCAATCAATTCGAAACTTCAGCATCCCCCAGCAGGCAACTCTAGGGCATTTAAACTTTTGAAATCGCTTAATTTTGGTCAAATTCCCGTATCCTGGAACAAGAGTGCTGTTCAAATGCCCAGTCATGTGGAAAAACTTGAGTTCAAATGTCCTATGCCCCCTTTGGACATAAACCTGTCTTGAAAAGGAAAATGGCCCCAAAGTGCAGACATAAAGAGATTGTTTGCAGATTGCGTATTGTATTATTTTTATTTCTGATATCGATATTAGAATATTCACAGGTATGTTTAATAATCAAAATAATTAAATAAGAGGTGCAACTTAAAATTTCATTTTTTTAAATGCCTAGACCTCCCCATCCCCCCCCCCCCCTGGGCATTCCCAGCACCTGGGAAAATACTGCTGTCAAACGTCCGGGGGAGAGGGGGTGTCAAAGTTTCGAATTGATCGATATATAAAAGATAGTAAGACATTAAAAACTGTACTAATACTCAAATGTTTCAAAGTATTATTAGTGTACTGACATGGCAAAGGTTTGGAATAATTGTCTACAGATTTTGTTACAATGCAGTGTGCCACAACTCAAAAGACTTTCTTACAAGTACAAAAGTTTCTTTATCACAAAATTGCCAAAAACTCCAGCTTTTCTAAAATTTTAATCCACAGATCGTTTTTTATATATTTTATAGTTTAATGATTTTACCTGGATGCTCAAGATTCCATTTTTACATTGCTGTATTGTTGCTCACAAAAATTAGGAATGCTAATTAAGTCTTTCAAATTCGAAAAACTAAATTCTTCGGTTCACTAAGAATCTTAATATTTTTATATTTTATAAGCTTGAGTCATTTTAGGTTCTTTTGAAATATACTAGTTAGAAATAAATGGAAATTAAATACAAGTTGGTTTAGTTTTGCAAGCTGAAACAGAATTCAAACAGTAAAAATATTAAAAATTTATCTCTAAATATATTCATCTTTATCCCACGAAGTGTTGGATGAATCGATAATATAAGATCTTCATCTTTGTTCCGAGTATCATCTTTGCACAATATAAAGTTAGCAAACTTTTTCCCATTACACCGTTTAATAACCGAACTAGAAATTTCCCGCGGTTTCAAAACATACGTGCAGGTCAACCCTTTGGAAACTGCAACGATTTTGTTTACAGATCAAACGGGAAATTACTCTTAAGAACTTTAAAAACTTACAACAAGCTTTAATCTAGGAAAATTGCACACGTTGATCCCCTAGCACACAAGAAGTTTAAGCACACATGTAAGTTAATCGCAAAATAACAATTGTTTCGAAATAAACTTAAACTGTTTTATGTCAAACTAATTAAATGAAAAGAGGACCAGTTACCTACCCTGCCTTTCAAATCTCAGTTCTCACGAACATAAAAGCCAATTTCACCTCTGATAAACGTGCAGAACACGATGACGGCGGCTAACTTGGCTGGACTGCAAACATTCTCTTTCAAACTATTCAAAACGGCTATCTTTGTAACAATGAGTACGTGGTATAAGTTTTCTTTTACTTCTTTCGTAACGTCCAGGCAACCACCTTCACCCCCCTCCCCACGTACAATCAATGGACACAAAGGTTCATTAACGTCTTTCTATTCTTTTTTCTGGACGACAGACACAATTTTGTCTCTCGTCCAAAAAAAAGGAAAAAAATAAGTTAATGAACCCTTGCACAAAATGGTTCACTAGGCTGAAGTTAGTACCCGGGGGGAGGGGGTACTTGGCCTGGAATATGCTAGGAGTGTCCTGCCCAACCCCCAAAACCCTGACCCTATTCAAGACAGCAAAACCTTGGAAATCTATACCCTATTTAAGACAAATAAGGAAAAACATATACCCTATTCAAGACTGAATGCTAAAATACGCACCCTATATAAAGCACATATCGTTATTCTTGTCGGCAAAACACCAAGTATGACATTCGCCACTAAGTGATTGTAAATTGTTTAGTTTATTTTCATTGGGTCAAATTCAGTCAAATATCGCTACCCATCGTAAGACAATATATGTGCAAAAAGTGAATCCTGTTTAAGACACCTTGAGTGAAATTGTATACCCTATCTAAGACAAGGACCAAGGCGTCGAGAGATGTTGAGCTTGTTACTACGAAGCCCAGGTAGATGAAGGCATCAACGACCTCGAGCTGGGTGTCCCCAGTTGTGATGGAAGATGAGGACTCGGCACCCTGCGCCATGATGTTGGTCTTCTTGAGGCTGATAGTCAGCCCAAACTCTCTGCAGGCAGTGGACAGCTTGTTGACCTGGCGCTGAAGACCTACCTCGCTGTGAGATATTAAAACAGTGCGTCTGCGAACAGCAGCTCGCACTTGGTCTTAGCACGGAGTCTGGCGATGTTGAAGAGTTTACCATCTTGCCTCGTGCGGACTTAGACTCCATCTTCACAGTCGGCGAAGGCGTAGTGGAGGAGCATCGAGAGAAGATCCCGAACAGGGTTGATGCTAGAACGCAGCCATTCTTCGATCCACTACTGACTGGGAAGGGGTCAGAGGTGGCCCCATCGAAGCAAAACGTGCTCTACATGTCCTGATGAAAGGAGGTGATGACTTCCAGGAGTTTGGGGGGACATCGAATCTTCTGCAAGATCTGAAAGAGCCCGCTTCTGCTTACCAAGTCGAAGGCTTTGGTGAAGTCACATTGTGACTCAGGGTAAACGCGCGAAGCGAGGCTCTGTAGACGGTTGAGGGCGACTCGAGCGAAGACTTTGTCGACGATGCTCAGGAGAGAGATGCCGCGATAATTGTTGCAGTCGCTGCTGTCACCTTTATTCTTGTATAGAGTGACGGTGTTAGCGTCTTTTATGTCTTGGGGGATGTGGCCTTGCTCCCAGCATAGGCATAGGAGCTCGTGGAGCGGCTGCAAGATGGTCTGCTTCCCTTGCTTAAGGACTTCTGGCGGAATACCGTCTTTCCCCGGCGCCTTTCCGCAGGCAAGAGATGAGCTCTCCCAATGTGGGCGGGGTGTCGAGCTCCTCCATGACTGGTAGACCGGGCAGGGCATCAAGGGCAGCGTCCGTGACGGTGTTCTGTGTCGCGTAAAGCTCGAGGTAGTGCTCGACCCATCGCTGTAGCTGCTTGCTCTGGTCGGTGATCATCTTGCCAGTCTTTGATTTGAGCGGAGCTGTTTTGACGCTCGTGGGACCGGTGGCAGTTTTGATCCCCTCGTACATTCCCCTAGCATAGCCGCAGTCGGCAGCTGAATGAATTTGTGCGCACAGGGTCTGCCAGTACTCATTGGCACTGCGGCGGGCGGTCTGCTGTGCTTTGCTTCTAGCCGCTTTGAGAGCGTTGCGTGTGCTAGGACAGAGATTCTGCTTGTGGTCCAGCAGTGCTTTTCTCTTGACCTCCGTTGTTGGCTGCATCTCTCCCCAGTGTGCCTCTAACCACTCAGTGTTCTTGCGTTCTTTCTTTCCGAAAGCGGCCATGGCTGAGTTATAGATTGCGTTGCAGGGATGGTTCCAGGTGTCCGGGTCGCCCGGGTCGCTGGGGGTTGGCTGCGTAGCAATCCTTTTCTTGAAGTTGTCATCAACGCTCTGCGTGTTGGTGGGGTCGGAAGTGCCGCAGGAGTTGATGCCGGGGAGCCCCTTCCTTTTGGCGTGGTGAATCTTCCTGGGCTTCAGTCTGACCTTGCTTGCGACGAGAGGGTGGTCGGTGTCGCAATCAGCACTGTGGTAACTTCGCGTGAGAAAGATGGTGCTGAGATCTGTCCTCCTGGTGATGACATGGTCCAGCTGGTGCCAGTGGCGGGACCGGGGATGTCTCCGCTTTGTGCATCTCCTTGCAGGTGAGGAAGGAGTTGGTGATGCAGAGGCCGTGGTGGCAACAGAGTTCGAGCAGTCCTGTCCGTTCTCGTTCATCCTGCCTACGCCCTGGTGGCCTAGATAGGTTGGCCACGCTTGCCAGTCAGCCCGAACGCGGGCGTTGAAGTCGCCGAAAAGTATAAGGTCTCGGAGTTCAGGGTTCCTGACAGCACATCTCCTAGGGCCTCGTAGAACTCGCTGGAGGTCAGCTCTCCAGATGCGCTAAAGACCTGGGCGGGTGAAAATGAAGATACAGAGCTACCCACACACCCTCTCGGTGTCGCTGGCAGGACCTAAGGGAAAGGATGAACCAATACAACTTGGGGCCAGGTCCACTGCAAGAGTTGCCGGATGCAGGCGCAGTGCGACTAAAACCACCTACGGGGCTCCACTCCAGGTTTTTTTCCTCGGGGTGACCTTCCTGAAGCCTTTTCTGGATCGCCGCAAGGCAGCGAAGGTTTGGAGTCAGGGTTTTCCTTCCCCTAGATGAGCTGCCTTCCAAGGCTTAGGAATCACATCTACCCCGGGCAAGTGGTTTTTAGGCGAAAGTAACTCGCATTCGCCCCGGCTCCTGTTAGTGGTGCCAGTTCCGCCGCGGGTCGGCCGGAGTCGGACTTGGCTGCTAGAGGCTATAAGAGACGCACGCCTTGAGGAGCCCCTCGGCTATAGCAGCCTTACGAAACCAATGATGTGTTGTGATGTGCTGGTGCAACTGAGAGTAAAATATAGTAATACAAAATATTAATGTTCACAGTCAGCGGTGTGTTCCTTTAGTGCTGCAGCAAATGCCTCTGCGGATGAGGCCATCACTATCCTTTCAGGCAGTGCATTCCAATCCATGATAGTTTTAGGGAAAAAGGAGTTTTGGTACAGACTTGTTCTACAGCTTAGTTGAATAAAACTCTTTGCGTGGGACGATCTTGTTGCCCACGAAGCCCTCGTCGTCTATCAATGCCGAGAGAAAATGAGAACGAGTAGTCAAACTGTTTTAGTCAAACTCTACTAGTGGTCTATTGCAACATTAAAAAAAAAACAATTTTAAGGGTTAAAAACAAACAATTTTTAAAATATGATGTAGCCCATAACATAACGGTACCGTGTGTGCCGCCAATTCAACAACCACGAGGTTTACAAGCAGTTCTACGATAAATTGCAAGGAAAACTGTTTTTGAAAAAAGATGTTCTCCACCAAACTTAGAATGGTACAAGCCAAGAAAGAAGGAGTTCTTAAATACTCTGAGCTTGGTGACCGTAGTTGTTTATGATCGAAACTGTTTGAAAAACAATCACCGAGCTGGCCGCTTGAAAACAACTTTTCCAGCTGCTCAATTGTAATGGGATTTTTATGAATGGTTTGGCCGACTGTTTCTTCTTTCAATAGCTTTTTGCAAAATGCGTTTAAAATTTTGTTTGCCTTTACAAACTCTGGATCAGTAACGACGGATCAAGGTTTAAAGCTTTCCTAGTGTCGCTCAATTGCACCTCGTATGGCTTTT
The DNA here is from genome assembly GCA_027575215.2 of Hydrozoanthus sils. Taxonomy (NCBI): domain Eukaryota; kingdom Metazoa; phylum Cnidaria; class Anthozoa; order Zoantharia; family Hydrozoanthidae; genus Hydrozoanthus; species Hydrozoanthus sils. The sequence goes on along the minus strand of JAOBRD020923567.1, from coordinate 742 downwards.
AGCGATAAAACTTTGTATAATTTTCCACCTTTTTGCCGCAAAGAGAAGTAAAACTGCTGCAAACAGGTATTTAAATCTTCTTTGCTATGTTCTTCAATTGGAGTTTTAAATTTAGTTTGGTTTGCTAAAGAGTCTGTGAATTAAACTATTGCAAAAATATTGTTTTTGCTTCAAATCGTGTTATTGGGTTTGACGGAAACATTTTCAAAGTAAAACATGTGAATTAAAATGGACTATTTTTCGACATTAAGTTCTACTTACACTAAAATATTCTATTTCGTATTTTGTTGCCTTTTTTGTCTTAGCTGGCACTGAGCTCTCGAGAAGTTCTTCGAGAATTTTTTCTGTCCCTTCTTCAAAACGTTTTCTCTACTCACCGTCTATCGGCCAATAAACCACTAGTAGAGTAACCAATCAGAATGCGAGATTTGCAATAGACCACTAGTAGAGTTTGACTAACACCTGATAAATAGCAAGTAGGGCACCAATCAGATTGCAGCATTCGCGATAGATAGCGACTTGATTTATACTAATGTTGGACAGATCAGACATATCGTACCAAGGCTTACTCCTTAGTTTGAGGGTTAGTCCACTTGGGATTTTAGGTTTTAGTTGATATGGTTTCCCATCCCCCTTGACAAGGGGAGGGGAGGCCCAGCCTTAATGATGGGGAAGATGGGAAGGCCCAGCCTGTTGATGGGGAGAAGGAAAAAGGTCCAGCCCTATTGATGGGGAAGGGGAG
>JAOBRD020923351.1:0-12434 GCA_027575215.2 Hydrozoanthus sils | reverse complement strand
TGATAGGGTTCTATAAAAGCATCCTCGACAAATTTAACCACAGACTGATCTGCAAGTAAGAAAAAAAGCGGTTTGTTTTTTATACAAAAAGCTTAAAAGGCGAAGAATTGTCATAGTAAAACTACTTGTACTTACGTATTTGTATATGTACGTATTTATCTGTGTATGTATGTATGTATATAAATCTATGAATGTATGTATAGAATGATTTGTTAAATTTATTACATTCTTGTTACCGTTATATTATCATTAGTACTTGACAATATTTATTGTAATTACCTTTTATGGTATAACGACTGAAATACAAACAAGGGTTCGGCGGATGGCTGAGGTCAAGACGGTGGTAAGTGAAGTTGAAACCTGCATGGTATGGGACAAAAGCGAGTCGTAGTCACTTCTCTATTATACAAATTGTCGCGTTCTTTTGTTCGCAAAAGATCATACATGACAACTCCATACGAAGAATCTTATTTTCATCATAACCATAGTCGTTTCAAAAACATTTTTAAAATATTCATACATTTCCAATAATGGTGACTTTTGTCCTTTTTATGTCTGTTGTTGTTAGAACTGCATGTTGAAATATCTCAGCTTAAATTGATGGAAAATAGTAAGGTCATCATTATTAATTTCAGTTACAAGTGTTAGTTTGAAATCATCGTTTGTTTCTTCCAGCAATTAACAATGTATTATTATATGGCAAGACAGAGTCCTGCAGTTTGATTGGCTGCTGAGAGGGAAGCATTACTTTGTAACGCCCGCGCGCATTAAAACTTTAATTTTACCGCTGAATAGAAGATACGCTGGCCCATGAATGTGGAACGGGACTGTCGTTCTCTTCAAACGAGTATGCATTGATATCCTGATTACTCATTCAATTATTTCGCCGTTCAGTGTTTTTTAAATCATTTTCTAAATTTTGTGTGGAATTATTTCAAAAGAATTAGATATTTTGTGTAAAATTATGAATCTAATATAGATGACGGTTTCTTCCTTGTTTCAAACCTTAGCAATATTTAATTACCACGTAATAGGCACCCGATAAAATTAGCTCTTTACAATTATTTCGGGTACCCATTCATCCAATCTAAATTCTAATTCTTTGAAATATTAGCACAGTGTAAAAACGGTAAAAATAACTGTTGTTGTTGTCGTTCTTGTAAATTCTCAGGTCCATTTCGCTTTCTCTTTTAAAACTTCTAACTAAAGATGAATATAGTTAAATAATCTCATTCGCTCGGTCTTAAATGGGGAATTCTAGGCCTCGGTCTGGTTGTATGATCCTCGGTCCATAGTCGATTTCTCGGTTTGAGATTTCCCCGTAAAGACCTTGCTATCGCTTAACAAATGTTACGGTATAACAAAACACTTGTTCAGCTAGTTTTGCTGTACTGACCTTTTGGTGGTACTTGCCTTGAAAGTGTTTGGCGATAGTCGTCAATGGCTGTTACCAGACCAAGGGAAAAGGTAGTACCCTGCACTGGACCCCAGTAATAAGTTGAGTTTACCACCAAAACTTTAACACCCTCTTTAGTGGAGCCTCCACGAGGCAAATACCTCTTGGACAATATATTTTTGTGTCCATCTTCTCCCCTGGTAAGTAGAATTTGTGAAAGGGTCCGATTATTAGACACTGTTTTCTTTCTTGGGGTTTATTATGGGTAGTTTAACTTTTATTTCTAGTGGCATTAAATTTATATTCAGTAAAAATTCCAAAGGAACAACATTGTAAAGCTGCTAATTGTGTCCGACGTACTAAAATAGAAAATAGAAAATTATTTTCAAGTTTACAGAGAATCACCCCATTTTATACACAAAGAGTAGCGGATGGGAGCTGACAATTGGGAATTGCGAAAATGTGGTCCTACCAGGAATCGAACATGGATTTCCAGATTACATGTATGGTGCCTGAACAACAAAGCAAAAGAAGCACCTACATTGTGAACGGTGAAATTAGTTTAGATAGTGGCTGGATCGCCGGACCACCACATTTTCTGCTAGTCAGGATCGCTTCTCCAATTCAACCCAATAGAATTCTGGTAGAATCACGCTTAATTTCTTTGTTGCATGTTTCTGTTCCATCTAGTATTCTATTGTTAATATATTCGAGAAACGTCTGAGAATCGTTTTTCGGACAAAAGTAGATCGACAATCCACTGAGCAGTGACGCTGCTGGTTCTGTATATATATTTATGTTCTATACTTACTTTAGCATTTTCAGATGCTTGTTATTTTTTATCTATAAACTGACCTTTTCATTGACAAAAATATTATAGTAAACTCTGATTCAGGTTCCAGATTTCGTACGTCAAGATTTATTGATGGCTCGGTTTGGGACGAGGGAGCTGGTAACAAGGGGTGTATTATAGTGCGACCGTTGGTTCTGTCTATCAGGAAAGCATAAGAAGCTTCGCTCTTTTTGAAGTAGGTCACACTTGATAGTAGTTCAGACATGGCAGTGTCCACAGCTGCTACTCCAATGAATTCGCCGTTGTGATAACAAGGCAGTGAAACAGTTATTACCATACCTTGCAAAGTGAAACGACAAAAATTAGTTACTAGCAGAGAAATCATAACCACCCTTATCATACTATCGTAATCATCACCATGATCATCATCATCATCATCACCACAATCAATTTAAACTAAGCATGTTAATCACTATCTGAAAAAGGATCACCACCACAATGATTGTCAATTTCACGTCATCAACCGTGTACCACACCTGATGCCCCAATCCCAAAGCGAAATGAGAAGGTCAACAAAATATTTTGAGGAGACCTACCTGGAGTCCTGTGCTTGGGTGGGCCTCGGAGGGAAATGGAAAAGTCTACATATTTACCATAAACAACAATATTTTTAGCAGTGTTTTTCTAAATATGACGCAGGTTAACAGAATAGTGCTATAAATGCTATAAATGTAAGAAATATATGTGCGTACTTTTACTCACCTAATCCCCAACCATCAAGATAAGGAACTGACATTGTTGTCTCAAATTTACGGCTTCTTCTTGTAAAAAGGTGGTAGTATGAAGCCATTTCAGAACGCAAGCGAGAGGCATCCTGGATGAAAATGTTTTTCCCTTTCTGTCAAAATAAGAAGAATTAAAATTTCTCCCTTGGAATTTCATCAAACCCCTTAATGTTGTCACTTTCTCAGTTATACCACTGCACTTTTTTATTTTTATGTAAAGAGCATTGAAAGGAAAGAAAAATTGGCAAAACATTTCCCTAGCTTAAATTTCAAAACAGTTTGCGAAAAGTTGGATACATGTAAATTGTCAAAAATTGTTTATACAAAAGTTTTATTTGAGATGTCTTGGTGGAACAAGAGAGTACAAGCAGAATTGACGAGTTCCATAATCTTTTTGAAAAGGCGACTAAGACGATGGAAGTAAATTAAAATATCACTTTGATTGATGGCTGTGGGTATTTCCATTTTTCAAATCCCTCCCCATCAAAAGTTGTTGTTTAGGCTAAAGTTTTTACAAAAACATTACCTGATCCTCATTCATTATACCGTCATCTTCTTTTACCATCTTTTTTAGTATTTGTGGATTCTGTCCAAAACCAAACGTCATGATTACAACCTTAGTTTTTAGACTCGCTCTTCCTTCCTTCAAAGTCTTCATGACCTCTTTTTCATCGGCAGGACCGCCGTCCGAAAGAAACAGAATCACCTGTTCTGTCGATGAATTAGACGAAGCTTCTGATTCTTTCAGCATGGAGAAGGCTTTACTTAAAGCAGGGGAATAACGTGTTGAACCTGCAAATGAGCCCATAGCCATGTTAGTGCGATAAGACGTCATTCTTCCATGGAGGAAGCCCGGGATGATTTCGGAAGCTCGCCTGTCATCTAGAGTTTTAAAAATAATCGAGGAGATAGTGTTGCCTTTGCTTTAACATCTGCAAACAGTTAGACCTTCCGGTTTTCATAGATAAGGACGTTAAAATGTACTCCCGACCTCTCGGCCTCCTATCGGGGTGCCGATGACAAATTACAACCTTTGTTTAAAACCAGAAGAGGAACTGCCATGAAACCATCAATAAGTAATGGGTAACTTTGTTGGCAAAAAACAACCATATTTTATTTTCGGACTCTTGTGCCTTTGGGCGTGCTACAAGATTGTTAATATCATTAACATGTATTAGACCCGACGCTACATATCACGTCTTTCTCGTATTGATGTTTTGTTTGAGCTAAAGGGGTTGTATTTTTTAGAAAGGGAAACAATACAAACAAAAATTTAGGAAGAAATGACAGATTTTACGACAGCTTCAAAAAAATATTTCACGGTCCTGGTACTGTCTTTTAACCTGAATGTTTAAACTGGTAAAACTTTGTCAGCATCAGTACCTTACTGACAATTTTCAAGTAGTTGAAAGCCATTTAAAGTCGGTCTTCGAACTTGGATCAATTACAGATCAATTTATTGTTTCCTTGATCAAAACCTTTCTATCGAAGGCGACTCTATGACGGATTAGTTTTAACTCCTAGCAAGAAAACACTCTTATCCTTTTAGTGCTACGTCATCTTTTTACGAGTGTTTTGGCGTTTGGTGGCCTAAGTTGCATTTAAGTAACTTCACGCTTATAAAATACATTATTCAATGATATTTTAAATCGAAAAACTTGATATTAAAATGCACTTCGATCGCCTTACCGCCATATCTCAGACTGTACAAAACTTCCTTTAAGTGATTGATGTTTGTTGGCGAAGCTTCAGCCAACCGCTGATCGTAACACGTGGATTCTCTGTGACTGTGGGTATGGACTTTGTGATCAAACGCAACCAAACCAACCTGCATATTCAAGAACACTGTTACTAAAATTTACACCTATACCTTTCGTTTCTGATGCCGCTGGTCGATATGAGGTTACTTTCCTTTAAAATTACGAAGTTCAAGCAATTTTGGAAACAGAAGCTTGGAAAACGGGCAGTAATAATCCCATTGTATACTACATCAGTACTAACTTTTTACACAAGCAATCTAAACTACAAAGACCATATAACAAGCGGATTACAGCTTTTCACCTTGTCTCTGGGGTTCATTGTACCAAGAACAGTTTCAGCGGCCTCTTGTGCGACCACTAAGCGAGACTTGCCTCCAGACCCCTTCATAGTTTCTTTCATTGATCCACTGATGTCGAGCACAATCACCACGTGTTTCGGGATGGGCGTGGCTGTCTCAACGTACCAGGGCCTGAAGCGGTTGTCGAAAGAACTACAGTCTGACGAGGTGTTACCAGCTGGAAACTGTGTTGTCAGTCCTTCATCCGAGCCAAAATACTGCCATTTAAGATTTGGAGATTTTCTTAGATTATCCTTCATGGTTTTAATCACGTTGTCCTCTAGATTGCGGGCACCTATCGTTGCACGGCCGGATACTAGAGTACAAACGTTTTTGACATCAACTTTTCCTCGAAAGCGCGAGTCGTAAATTAGACGATCCCTTTCAATGTTACAGCATTTAGTTCTCGAGTTGACTAAGCGTGCTTTCTTGTAAGATTCTTCAATGGCATCTTTCAGCTTTCGAACTGCAGCAATGCGGTCATTAAACTTTATTGACAACGAAGCAGAAAGCTGGCGAATTAGGGTTTCCCCGTCAATCTTCTCGTTGTTAAAACCAAGTTCCTCGTAGTTTTCCTATGGAAAATTAGAAGGCAATCAGACTCACACTGTTTCAGTAGAAGTCAGAAATGTAAAATTGAAAAACATAATGTGCCATACTACAGCAAAAAAAGGGCAGTCAACAACTGCATGTGACTACTGCGTTAATACTTAGAATGTTGCAGTGTAGGACAGTGTAGGTATTTACATCAATAGTGTAATTATTAGGGTAATTAAAATAGTTGGCGGCCACCTTGATATTGTTTACTCACAGTGCTTTGCGAACAGTGTTATATAAGGAAGTCACATATCTAGTACAACTTTTACAAGCATATTTATTATCTAGTACTCTTTGAATTATAGCAGGAAAAACAAAAGAGGCCAAATAAAAGGAGCATGAGCATGTACACTCTTGTATTATCCATTTTTTTAAAAAAAAGCTTTTATGAGGAGCATTTGATATCATCATTGGAATTCCATATTTCAGGGTGTATTGGTTCTTGACCAAGAGAAGTAATTGGTATTTTTTGCAACATGCCTTGATTTATGATTGTTTTTTCTTCATTACCAGTTATAGAATAAGGAAAAAAGAAACAGCGAAAGTATTAGACTATGTGTAAATTGATAAACATTGCCGTTTATAGTTTAGCAAGGTCAACAGTTTCATAAACTTCAGACAGTTCAAAATACAGAACTTGAGTGTTGGTCGAAACTAGAAAACCCGATAATCCAAACTGCTTTCTCTTGAAGAATAAAAAAAGGTTTAAAATTAGTCTCATAAGTATTTTCCCAACAAATTGTCTCATAAATCAAAACCTATAATACCAAGGCACAGTGCAGATCTCTGAGTACCACTATATTTGTATAATATCGAATTTTCTAGACAAATACTTCTTTTGATTTTCTCAAAATGTGTTTTGTATGATCTTCCAACTGAAGCTTGAGTCGATATTGATTCTAGAATTTTGATACTTGAGTTCTACTTTAGAACCTTATTACTTATGAATTACAAAAATAGACTTTAGAATTTGTTTGGAGCAGACATTGAAGCTGACTACTGTGTGCTGTAGGCTTGGTAAACAACGAGGGAGATTTTAAAAACTTTGGTTGGTTTCACGCAGATACAATTCGATTAAAGTGGTCCATAGCAGCTCTAAGACTGAAGTTGTTTTTACAAATACCTAAAATCTGATAAATAGGCACTTTCAACAAATTATGATAATTAAAATGAAGTTTCTTGTTTAATACCTAGATGGGTAGAAGTAAAGACCTAACTAAATGAAAAACGCTTCCAACCAATGCAAAAATCGACCTTTAAAAAGATTTCCCTGTAAAAACAGTTATATTTGCGTCTTCATTGCCTATGTTAAATTAACGCAATAAAACTCACTATAAACGATGCAACGGTTTTTATGGTATGGAAATTATTGAATACATTCTTAACTTTCCGTGGTTTCGAAAGTTTTGTATGAACCAATATCGCACGATGTCAAATCTAACGTGCAGGATATTATGTATGATTGACGAGTGACGAGAATAAGCCAAGCACAAATGAAATGACAGGTGGTTTGTGCTCCTACCGCTTAAGCTTTTTTCCAAAGTTAAAAGTAACCTCTTTACAAAACAATCGTACTAAGTATACTTTTCCATTTCGTTTGAAAAGCAATAAAGTGTTTTTCCGAGACGCTTTTCAATCTGATGAAAGTATTTTGCTGTGATACTGTAATCCACGAATTCACAGGTTACTAAAGCTCTAGAAGCACACAAATATACTTTTCTTTATCTGAAACCTACATTGAAACAAACAATTTGACTTTAAGATGACGAAGCTGATTTGAAAAAATTCTAAAGGGAAAAAAGGGTAGGCAGAGCAAAAAAAGACAAAAGTCCTTAAAGAGTTCGGTATTAGAAACTTCTTCTGAATGAAAGAAATCTATTGATGCACTTCTTGTGCAAAACCTTTCTTACGTTTAAGTTTGTAGGGAAAAGGAAGATATTTAACATATTTAAGAAGCCGGAAAACGGTAAAGCCATTTTTATCAAATCAGGTTCACACGAGAATGCAAACTCTCCTATAGACAAGCAATTTTCAGCCAATTCATTTTCAGAAGCTCAAAATTCCATGAATCTTCAAGGCGGAATTAATTGACCAAGGGAACAGTATGACAAAAAAAACACAATTCATCGGATTGAGAGGCTGTACCTTCATATCGGCGACTCCAAGACCTTCGGTGGCCAAAGTTCTTATTTTTTCTTCAAAGAAAACTGGATCGATCAGATTCTGTGCTCGGGTGCAGAAACAGATTCCTCCAAGAACAAAAGCTGTAAAAATCAAACTCACGGAGCACATCTTTACTTTGCCGTCTCAGCAATAAACTGCGTTTCGATCTCTTCAATTTAGCTCTTTGTCTTGGAGTCGCCGGACGTAACTTGTTTTTTAGAGAGTGCTAATATTCTATTTATAATCTTTTCCTGTTTGCTGGAAAAGTACTCCGAGACAACCTTTTCAAGAGTCTAAGTGTTTATCAATATACTCCAAAAACAATAGAAAACAACAAACCACTCATTTTAAACCCCTAAGGCAAGTCATTCATAGATCTAGAGAAGGCTAAGTATGGTCATTAGTTGGAAAAATTGTTCGTTCGTTCGAGTGCAAGTCTCTTTAGTTCTCATAGTTTCGTTGCGCATGACAGCAAATGTAAAACATTAACTAAACGAAAACAATAAACAATCTTTTCTTGATAAAAAATATAATAAAATATAAAAAAGAACTGCGCCAGCGGTCATTTCGAAAATTAGATGCACAAACAATCCATCAATCCTTACTGTTTATGGTCTGTTATACCTACGTAGATTGACAGGAACTAAGTACCGGTCAAGTAACCTTAACCACCATTGACGTAAAATGGGAAGCAGATCAAAGTTAATTGAAAAAATCCGGGCAGCGTTAGTTTATGGAAGTTCGTGTTCTTCCGCTTTACTTGGTGTTTTGTGGAATGACGGGCTTAACAAACACGTAACCTGCAACAGTAGCGAAAACGTTAAGTGAAATCATTTGCTGTTCGAGAGTGGTTTGTGGATAGTGTGAAAAACTTCTCACAGTGAATTCGGTTGTTTCAGGTATCACATAAAGACTAAAGTGTTGAAAAGATTGATATGGTTGAGTTGAAGATCAACTATACCTTACAAAGTCCAATATATATATATATATCTATATTAGGCCTCTTATCTTAAAATACTCTTCGGATTTACTTCTCTGTCAACACCGAAGTTTTTATCTTTCGCTGTCTCTTTCTAAGTTCATCAGGAGTTGTAAGTGGTATACTCGAAGTAGCACCCGTACTTCGAGTTCTTGTAGAATTAACTACTTTGAAATGCAGTTAAAACTTCGAACCTAATCATATTGCACGATCAATACGTAACCACTTTAGTCTCCAAATAGCCGGAAGAGATCAAACTTTTACATTTATTTTTGGCTCATTCCGTCACCTGTTAGACATAACTATGAAAATGCCCAGACAGCTGGTTCACTAGCGCTGTCTAAGCGTCGTTTCGCGTTTTTGTTTATCGAAATCGTATTAATTATCAGTTGGTTGCACTAATTGTAATTACAGAGGACAGACTACATCCCCTTTACACAGTGTTAGAATAATAATATTTTATTATCAATTTCCCCGGAGGGCTTTTCAGAATCGATTTCTATTCATAGTAGGAATTCAAAAATTGCAAATAAATACTAGGCACTAATTAAAATATACTAAATTAAAATAAATTTTTTTTACTCTGGACAATTTGATTGAAGATAATGTGTCATAGTGGCTTAAAGGCTTTGAGTGTAGTACAGTTTCTAAGGTTATATGGCAGGCTATTCAAGAAGGATGTTTCTCTAAAGGCGAATGAGCGCTGACCTGCTGCAAGACGGCACAGAGGAGTCTGTAGCGCGTCACGATTGCGAGTGTTACGTTCGTGACAGCTCTTAATTACTTTGTTACTTAGATAACTAGGAGTGAGTTGGTTGATACATTTGTAAGTCCTAACAGGGTCTCTTAAGTATAGAAGTTGCTTAACTGGGAGCCAGTTCAGTTTTTGCAAAAGAAGGTCGAATATTCTTGTGTCGCTTACAATCCTGCAGACAAAATTTGAACCAGCTGTAAATGAACAGTACAGCATCTTACTGAAATTAGAACTGAGTTTAGCTGTTCTAGAGTTTTCTGGTCAAAGTTATGTTTAACTTGATTAATCTGGCACAACTTGGACATGCAAATAGTAGTTGTCTGGCGTACTGCTCACAAGTTTGTTCCCCTCAGTCTGTCGCTCAACTTTACAACATCGAAAGAATCCAGCGCCATGCTACCATATTTATTCTATCATTACCCTATGGAACCGAAACTAGCTACAAAAACAAATTACTAGGGGCTGAACTTATACCTCTTTATTACTGGCACGAATTTCTTGATATGGTGTACCTTTTTAAATCAATATTATCATCTGACGCACTTATATTTGTAATGAAACCTTGTAGAGTAACTCGTAGGTTAGACAATACCAACGGAACAATACTTAGAGAACCTAAATGTAATACGTTGACTATGCAGACCAGTTTTTACTGCAGAGCTCCTCGTATCTGGACCATATTACCAGTAGATATCCGCAATGTCAACCAATCCATTACTTTCCGAAAACACTTGTATGTTTACTATCTTAAACTGACCGAAATGCATTTCAACATTGATTGCCCGCAAACATTCAAATCAATCTGTCCTAAATGCCATAACTGTCGCCCAATGACCAGCATTGGTGACAGGCCTTCTTGTTACTAACTATAAGCTTTTATTGTTATCACTAGTTGTTAGTGCGTGATATAAGTCGACAATTTTAGTTACTAGTACTAGCTGTTAGTTTTTTACTCCAAGATTTTTTGTTTTGCTATTCAAGTTATATTTCAAAGGGGTAGTTTGCTAAGTTATATTATGAAGGGGTAATTGTTATATGATAGTTGAAAGCTGATAGTCGTAAATCTTAAGTTGAAAGATTTTTAGTGTAAGGTGACAATTTTAGGTATTAGCAGTGGTTTCCTATTTTCATTATTATTTTTAAGTTATACTGTAGCAATATTTTGTTTTATTCATAAGGGGGTCTCATAATTGGAACAACGCTCTGTGTAGACTTTCTAGCCTTATGGCGAAGCTAATAAAAAATTAAAAAAACAATAAAAAAATTGATACTAGTTTAGATATATGACAGTTATATGTGAAGCTAAATTCTTAGCAGACGCAACAGGTTCCATAGACTTGCCCAGAAAGGTTGCAACTGGCGTGGAAGGTAATCTACACATCAGTTTCCTTGTTCCGTTGAGCATAAGCCCCGAGTTTAAGCCAGTTCTTTGTATTTGTTTGTATTTCATAATTCACAAAGAGTGCCCATTACGCGAAAATAACTGTATTACTGCGACTGGCGCGGCCAAACCCAACTCGAAATGACTCCACAGAGAACACAAAGGAGAAAAAAGAGAAAGAGTTAAAACATTATTGAATGTTAACACTATCGAAATTTGACATTACAAATCTTGTGCTGTTGTTTCAAATCAAACAACAACTACCAAAATCATGCTACGTTCTAGAACGAGTTGAGTTTCAACCAGAACTGTGAACGTTCTCTTTGTCAGGTTCTATAGCTCTGTTAACGATGTATTAAGCCTTGTCCTGCTAAGTTTCTAAAACTCAAAACCATAAAACCTCAAAAAACATTATAAACTTCAGAATTTGTTGAGGCAAATGAACATTTTCAGAATCTACTTGTAAAAACAAAGAAAATGAATGGTCACTTTGTAGGTTTTCAAGCAGTGGTTCTAAAATTAGAACATTTTTAGTTGATGTGAAATCGTGTTCAGCAGAATATGGGTTAATATTTGAAGTGAGACATCTTTTAGAAAAAGGAACTTTAGTCACGACTTCAGAAAAATTCACAAAAAATGTGACTGAACAGGGGCACTTTTATTTTTTATCGGATCTGTCAAGATATTGATTTGGAGACATAAATACGCTTAACTTTATAAGTATCACCTTTAAGTTCTATACATTATAAAATGTTTGGTCTTTCTGCTCGTCATTCAGCTGCAACAACGTCTTATCAATTCGGTAGCCCTTGTCAAAATGTCAAACGAAGAGAGTGCCATCTCTCTTGTAGTGTTACTTTTTCAACGGAAGGATTGATTTTGACTTTGTTTTCAAACATGCTTAAGGTCGTCTTGAATATATTACCCGCAGTAAGCATAACCTGTGACTTGGGAAATGAGTTTACATAAAATGACTTACTGAGTTGGAATGGGTAATGGTCTCCCATTAGAAACTTTTGTTGATCATTACCAAAATGATGATGATGTTGAAAATGAGTTGTATTAAAAGAAAAGAAGTAAAGCTAGGATAATAAGTGTATGGTTCAATAACTAGTAATAATAATAGTAATAATAATGATAATAGTAATGATAATAAAAATAATATTATTAAAAATATATAAGCTTATATAGTGCCTATACAGTGTCCTAAGGGCCTTACAATTGTAAAGATAGAAGTACGTAAATATAAAAAAATTAGATATATAGAACTAAAGCCTAGGAAAGATAAGGCAAAATAAAATAAATATAATTTTAAAAAAGGAAAGAAAGAAAACTAAACTTTATATGCTAATTTGAATAGATATGTTTTTAGTTTAGATTTAAACGAAGTAACACCATCAGTTGAGAATAAGAGCTCCAGAGGATTGACGAGTGAACTCAATAAGTCGGTAACCATGAGTTTTGAGGTTGTAGGGAACAGTTACAAGT
>JAOBRD020923350.1:0-29250 GCA_027575215.2 Hydrozoanthus sils | reverse complement strand
TATACATAATGATTACAAGAGCCAGAAGGACGAACTTGGAACATTCTTAACAGACAAACAAAGCAGAGGCTGCCTGCCAAGTCCTCTCAACCCTGCTAGCCTCAAAACAACTGCCTTTGTTTAGTTTGTCTGGTATTTCAGTGGTGGATAAAGCCAGCATGACAAAGGCCCCATTGTCACTTTCCAGATCAATACAGGTTGAAGACTAGAGGATGTTACTGGTTGGTTGGTAGGTTGGTTTCTTGTTTGATTGGTTGGTTGGATTCTTGGTAGGTGGGTTGGTTGGTTTGGGGTTTTGAAACTTGTTTAAGTACTAGGCGTTAAGGCTGTATTTTAAGATTAGTACACTTTTAGTTTCAATCTTGTTAGAAATCTACCTAATCTTACTACTAGAACCAGCTAACGGCTGAGCGCCAGCAAGTTTTCAAATCGCAAGTTTTTTCAAAGGGTATTTATATTCTTACACTTACCAATTTAAAATGATATTAATAGAAGTTATGATTTTGTCAATATCTTTTCCTCCCCTTGTAAAATAAAGTCTGTTGTTGCTGTTGTCGATATCTAACAGATTTAAAAAAGTTCATTCTTCTAAGTCTACAGAAGCTGTAAAGTGGAAAAGTACTTTATTCCTATCTTGGTGATCAGTAACTGTTTCTTGGTAAACGCCAAAGGGACGGAAAGTATCTCAGCAGAATACTCACTCATCTCCAAATACTCCCCAAAGAGTCCTTCGTTGTCGACAAGTTCGTAATCTTCCTCCCATCTGGGTTTGTTCTCTCCTTTCTTTACACCTCGCTTTCGTCTTTTCATGTACTGTTTCAACATTCTGAAAAGAAAATTTCCACTGGTAAGCAACAAATGGCTGCTGTGTGTTAAGGAATGGTACATTTTAATATTTTTACGGCGAAATAATATTAGAATGCAAAAGAAAACAAGTAACTTGTTTAATACAAGTGTGCCAAAGAAATAAGTTCCGTTTCTAATGCTATGTTTGGTTTTACACTAACTGGGAATACAAATACTGTCTTTCTATGATAGAGTTTTACCCACACTGCTTGGCGATGACTGTAAAAAGAACCTTTTTTTCAAATTTCCGAAACTCCGTGTTTTTACGTCAGTTTGAACAAAGAGCTTCAGAAGTTATAAAAGAATAAGTTTTTGTTTTTCAGTTCTTTTTTTGTTTTGTCGTCTTGAATTTTTGAACTCATTTGACTTTAAACTTTGTCGTCTGTTACCTTTTTGTTGTCGTCACTCCATGTCACTGTCCCTTCCCCCCCCTCGCAATTCAATTGTCACACAAAACTGAAGTCACATCATAAACATTTGAAGGCAGATTTAACCTTCAAGCCATTACTGAAATTTTGGTCTTAATAAACATCACTAAACATCCACTGACGTAGTGTTTACAGACAAACCTTTTCAAATCGAAACACCTTTGCGACATTAAGCAAAGAAACCTTGGCCTCAAACTACCAATCACATAACAGTTGACTTAATAGTTGACTCAATTTAACAATGACTGAATCCCTTCTATAGGCGCCTTACTTACGGAATAACGATTTCTTGCACGTTGTTGATGACTTGTTTTCCCACCATAATGACGACGAGCTGCTGGGCCAGTTCCATCAGGCATCCACCCGGACTGCACTACAAACACACAACACTCTTTGACTCAGGTGAAAAGGATCGAAAAGTCTTTTTTCCTTTTTACAACTTTTTACGATACATACAAAATTTGTGCAGGAAAAACAATCTATGAGGTGAAAAGGATAATTCTGCACCTCAAATATCACTGGTAAGATTATATACAAGATACAAAGGTGGGAATTCCATCAAAGTATATTATAAATAATTTGTTCATTAGGAATTTAAACTAAATTAAGTAAAATCAGTCGCAAGAATATCTAGATCAGTATTAAATTTTTAATGTGAATATCCACAGAATACAGCGAATGAATAAATAAACAGGCAGTTAGACAGACCAACGGACAGGTAAACAAACAAAAAGATTCACAAACAAACAAGCAAGAAAAAAACACGTCTGTCCGGCTAAAACTATAGAAAACATTAGAAACAACAAACGTGTCCTGCAATAATAGATCGTAGTTTTACCTAACAAAATAAGTATTGCAATTCAAGTTACCTCCTCTTGTCTCAGGCCAAACAGTTTGCGGTAATGTCCAGGATATCCAACCAGCCTGACAAAGCACACATATAAAGAACAAAATGAATGCTTGTAAGTTTCTAACTAGGCTGCCATTTATCTAAGTGGATGAGAGTCGTGGATACACCTTGGATGGGAAACTAAATCCACCCAAATTAGTTCGAATTCTATAGACCGTTTTCACGTACTCCCTAGAGACGCCAAAGACAAAAGGCGAAGCGGCCATGTTGGTACCCTAAACAAAAAGAAAGAATCAAAATTCTTTTGTCCAGGGACACCTACATGGCGGCTATGACGTCAGTTGAAAACGATTTATTACATTGGAGTTTGGATTCTAAGTAAACAATTCCAACGTAATTCAGATCATTGCAGGTATGACTGAAAACATTGTTCAATTACACCAGTTAAGAATAGTTTTCGGAAATACAACGCAATTTTGATACCATTCAATCAGACTTGCATATTGTGTGGAGACACAGAGGATGGAACTGAACTCTAGTTCCACGAATCAAGCATAATCATCTAATCGATTTTGAATTTCTCTACACTACCCGAAAGACAAGCAGTATCACATTTTTAGCGTATTAATAACTTACTTTCCCTTGAAGAAAGCGATGTAGAAAATGGAGGCGTAAAAATTCACGAACTGGAACACAAACACTTTAAAGGTGAGGTTATCTTCATACTCTGTCTGGGTCCGATGCATCTCTGACAAAAAAAGCAGGCTCCACAAAATCAAGTTTTTCAATAAAAAGAGTTTGTAGGGAAAACCAACAAAATGAGCAGTTTTTTTGAGGATAATCTAAAGATTAAGTGCAAGGTCAGCTTTGGCATTGTTCTACTACACAAGAAGCTGTACACTTTTAATACCAATCCGGCAGCAAAGGTTTGGCTACAAAGTTACTTATTTATGTTGGCAACAAAGCCGATGGTTCGGTGCCATACTGATTTCATTCTCAAGATACTAAGATGAATTATGTGAAAAAGGAACTTCAGCTAAGTGCAAGAACAAATTTGATAATCAAAACTATCTCCGAGTATCTATTATTTTATAACATATGTTCTAACAATATTGTTTAGCAGCAGAACTGAAACCTAGCTGTCATTAATTACGAATCAAACTTCCCCCTTCAACTAGTTTTCTATGTTAACATTTAAAACAAAGCGGTTGGGTGAAGGTATATACAAAGGTTTCTAAATAACTCACTTACCCCAGTGTGTGAGCGCGAGAGCAATCCTTTCGTACACCTGTATGAGACAAAAAAAGTGGTTAAGATGGAAAACACGGTAGCAGATGGATAGAAGGGCAGGCGAAGCAAGGCAAACAATATCAAATCAAATAGGCCCACCACGAACACAGGCTAACACAGAGTAAGGTCGATAGACAAACCGAAAACTGATAGGATGGATTGTGAGATGGATGGATGGAACACTAATACATAAAATTTCAACGCCAAGATGTTTTACAGTTGATGTAAATAAAAAGCCTCAATTTTTTGTCTTAGACGCCTCAAGGGATTTTTTATCTTCCGTTCAGTTTGCAGTGCATTCTTCTGTTTTTGAGTCTGTAAGGTAATTTTGTTTGTGAGAATAATCAGCTCTGTTTTTAGAGGCACGCAGCTATTATGTATAATCGCGAAACAAAATCATTTTAAAAAGGGTCCGGTAAGTATCTCGATGTATTTGTGAATGGATGGTTGAATGGAAGGATGGATGGATTAATGAATGAGTGGATGAGCACAAGAATGGATAGATGGACACAAAGATGGATGGATGGATACAAGGATGGATGGATGGGTGGATACAAGGATGGATGAATGGATAGATGAGCGAATGGATTGGTACAAGGATGGATAGATGGATACAAGGATGGATAGATGGATACAAGGATGGGTAGATGGATACAAGGATCGATGGATGAATCAATGGATGGATACAAGGATGGATAGATGGTTGGATGGGTGGATACAAGGATGAATGGATGGATAGATGAACGAATGGATTGGTACAAGGATGGATAGATGGTTGAATGGGTGGACACAAGGATTAATGGATGGATAGATGAACGAATGGATTGGTACAAGGATGGATAGATGGATACAATTAGGATGGGTAGATACAAGGATGGATGGATGAATCAATGGATGGATACAAGAATGGATGGATGGTTGGATGGGTGGATACAAGGATTAATGGATGGTTGGATGGGTATTAAATGGATGAGTGGATGGATGGATTGATGGATGCATTGGATACAAGGATAGATTTGATGAATCAATGGATGTATACAAGGATGGATAGATGGCTAGATGGATGGATACAAGGATTAATGGATTGATGGATGGTTGGATGGGTAAGTGGATGAGTGGGTGGATGGATGGGATAGTCGAACAGACTTCAAACAAGTCAACTACAGCTTACCCGGCTGAGTATCATGATACAACACAAGTTGACAAATGCTCCCGAGCCGTTGGCAATTTGAAGCGCATATTTCTGTGTTCCTGGATTTTGTGCTAACGGTCGATAAACCAGCAACTTGTACACAATGACACCCACTATGAACAACAGAACCAGTGATATCTGGCCGCAAAAAAAAAATAACTGAGTTTAGTTCCATGTTTAAAATTTTATGATTGCTGTTAAAATCATATCTAGGCTAACTAGTGCAAAGATACAAAAAACAACATATCTATGTTAAACGTTGTACACTAAACGAATTGTTTTTACATTTCGTAACTTCTTAGCATCCCTTAAATTGACCTTTTTTCTTATGCCGTATTTTACTTGTGTCTCCCTGCTGTAAAACTGGTTTGAACAAGTAAGATTTTTTGTGGAAGAGTTCAAATGCTTTTAAACTTTATGCTTTCTATTAAAGGTAACGTATCGTCAGCCTTTGTTGGAGCAATTCAAATCTGAAGGTCAGGCTAAGAATAAAAGATAAACCTTTTAATATACTTTTTATGGTGATGTATATGAAATTATCAACCTTAGCCGACGTCATTACAGGTTATCTAAATGTGAATAAGAGACACTTATCTATATTAGGTCTTGAGCCTGTTACAAATCATACTTTTTTCTTTTGTTTGTTTAACTATGGGGTCGGTAAAGGGAACAGTCAGTAGAAAGGGTCAGTGGACCGAGTCAGTGGCATTCCTCAGTGAAATCAGATAATGCGTCGGTGATAAGTGGAATCCGTTTGTAGGATCAGTTAGTGGGAAAGGTTTGTGGAACCAATCATGGGTTACGTCATTGGAGTTGGTGATACGATAAGTCAGCGGAATTAGTCATGGGATAGATCAGTGGAATCAGACATGGCTTAGGTTAGTGGAACCAGTTAGTGAGGCCAGTCATGGAATGAGTCAGTTGGATAAGTCAGTGAAACCAATCATGGAATAAGTCAATAGATCCAGTCAGTGGAACTACTCAGTGTTGTCAATCAGTGGGATAAGTTAGTTAGATCAATTAATGGGATAAGCGATGGGATCAGTCAGTAGGATCATTGAATAAGGGGGGCGGAAACAGCAGAACAGGAAGATCTTCTGAAAATCTCACTCTACAAACTCGGGTTAGACATGCTACGAGGAGTTTGGAAGAAGGATATAAAGATATACTGCTGTTTCTCACCATAGTAATTATGATAGCTATGCCGGAGATAATACGGGGTGTTCGTTTCTCGTCAGGAAAGTGAGGTTCTAAAATTCCAGTTACTGGATTCCGTTCAACTGTTGGAGCCAACGCTGCGAACGTCGGCCGGGGTCGCTCCTGTGATGAGAAGAAATTGGGAACATTATCAATGTAGCAAACCAGTATCCAAAAAAAATATATGTTTCAAATGTAAAATGTAGCATCCTGCAATTTTAGACTGAACACGAATTTTCAACGAGGCCATTGTCAACAGATGCATTACAGCAGTCATCATACTGGTGGTACGCACCTCTTCCTCCTCGAATCCCAGCACGTCCCAATGGTACGCCAAGGTGATTTCTTTTCTTTTCCAGAATTCCAAAAAGAACACCGCTGTAGAAGAAAGGAATAGAATCTATTTTGGTGCTCCGGGAAAAGGAAAAAGTTCGAGAGGGGATCCAATGATTTCCAAATTTCACTTTTTGTTCGTCCAGCGATGTCAAATTTAATAAGTCCGACTAGGCTGAACAGAAAAGATGGGTTCCTCTTTAGTACTAAATTTGTCGCCAGCAAATTATAAAAGTGATTTGATAAAATACTTAGTCTCGCGATCTTTTCATGAACAACTTTGCTATAACTGCACATGACCTAACGATAACCATTCATAAGCACGGTTGAACTACTGCCTACTTATATACTGTCAAAAATCAATCGCGGATGCTGACGACATTCCAAAGAGATTTGCTTGTGCTAACGAGCTACGAAAAGGACATTTTGGGAAATTTGAGTAAGAGTATGCGCTTAAACTTCAAAACACTCCGCCCCCCCTACGGAGGCAGATATAGAAGAAAACAACGAGCATCAACGGTTTTAAGAACGCTACAACTTAAACCAGAAGAGCGCTAAACTTACCCCAAAATGAGACAAATATCGAGTACAAGACGGTTGCTGCATTGTCAAATAAGTAGGCGATCTGAAACGAATCATTAGCATTAATGATTGCCACCTTGTGTCAAAATAGAAATGTCTAGAACGCAGACATCAACAATTTAGATGAAATAAATTAAAAAAAATACTTGATCGAGACTAAACTAGGGAGCAATGAATTCAACAAGAAGCTAAAAACTTTGTTTTCACTTTTTGTGGCATAGTTACACTTTAACAAAGTTTGAGTAATTTTTTTTCATTACGTACAGTGGTATTACTTTTTTATTACATTGATAGTATTGTTATTATAGTATTATCATTAAGCGTTGTTACTTTCGTTTCTGTGACCGTCTTCAGAGAGGTCAAACTCTGACTTACTGTAATGAACCAAAGGCAAGTGTAAGATAAAACGAGAGAGAAAAAACCCAACTGCCCCGAGCGGGAATCGAACCACTGAACTACCAAGGCAACTACATTAGTAGAGAGAGAACGAACCAACCCAAGATAAGCCGGGAAATCCCAATCCCAGTCCCCCCACACTTGCCCAAACTCCTCTCAGAATCGTGGATTGCTCTTTGGCGTAGTCACACTACTAGAGCCATGTTACAAATGTGTTATGTCAACCAAAGTTTCAAGGTTCTACCATTTCTAGTTCATTGCCTTTAGTCTCACCTTCCCACTGCCGCAGCTGATCTTCAGATCCCAGAACTGACAGCCAAGATCCTCGTCACACCGTGGACACATCTTAAACGTCCATTCAGGGGCATCACAGACTTCATGCCTGCCAACATTCAATTATGACAATGAATGTCTTGAACCATTCATTTGTTTTCCGTGTATACTGAAGTTATATCAGTAATCACTATCAGTAAATTTATAGAGCAATAATGATGTTTCGACGTGCCACACGGCCTTCTTCAGGTTTCTGCCGAGTCAGGTTTCTGCTGAGTCAGCAAGTGTCACGTGTTACTGTAAAACCCAGTCCCGCGTATGCAATAACACAAACCGCAAACTGGATTTTACAGTACGTGCCGGATCAGCTATCACGTGACACTTGCGTGGTTCAAGCTGACTCGCCAAAACCTGAAGAAGAACATGTAATGTTGAAACATCGCTTTCGTTCTATGAATTTTTAGTAAGTGATTTAATTTCAGTATAAACATTCAATCATCATACGAGTTGTATGACAACTTTATGTAGAGGATTGGAAGCAAACTAGATGCAAGGTCCACACGAAATATTTCAAACTAGAGAGAGAATGTAGGTAAAACATTGAAAATATATATTGCAGTAAAAAATAGCAAAGAAGAAAACTTCAATGCTAAATGATCTTTAATTTGGAAATAATTTCCCAGACACCTTGAATGGTTTCTTCGATCTCTTTTATCCATAAAGTTGTCTGCAAAGACCCTTTGATACATTTAGAGTTTGCTCTAAAATAGACTATTTGAAATCGTCTTTTGGTATTTAAGATTGTCACTAAAGAGATAACTGTTGTAAAATTGTGTTGTATATTGATAATTATTATAAATTAAAAAATGAAAACACAAGAACTCTTGTCATACTCGTGGTTTTCGTTTAAGTTAGTTTCTTCCAAGGTAATGTTTTTCGATGTTCCCGTTACTTCTATATTTTATTTCCCCAGCTCGACGTCTGCCCTCTTCTCCTCTGTTGGGGTATGCACTTGAAACTTAAAAACTAAAAACAACTAATTTAACTTTCAAAAAAGCGAATTTCTTTGTCTGGGTAACTAAGTAAGTACAAGATGCGCAATTTAACAACGGTTTTTAGAGGGGGTAGGGTGGGGGTTAGTTTTGTTCATGTAACAAGGGAAGTTGGGGGTAAGGAGGGTAGGGTAGATTTTGGTAAAGGATTGTGAAAATATCATGACGTGTGTTTAGTAGATCGTTTAAAGCTGAATACTTACGCTGGACGGTTATCGGGGCCGTTGATTGTCACTATCCCATATATGAACACAAGTAGACCAATAAATGATGGCATAATGAGCCAGGCCGTATATTGCCCTGAGGGTAAGAATTGATTTCACGCAATTAGCGGTAGCAAACCAACCTCTTATTGATATTATAAAAGACAGCATCGGTAAAATGGGCGCGGTTAACACAAAATAAGGTGTTAGTTTCTCTTGTCTCTCTAGCACAAGGATTTAAGATTGACCAAAAACAAACTACGTGGGTCAAGGCCAACAGGAGCTATGAGTAAAAAGCTATTGCTATGCACTTTGTATAATCTAGTGGAGCTGATACCATTGCTTATTATGTAGCAGCTCGTAGGCTGAAATGCGTATCCGTACATTATTTAGAATATTGACACTGTATAAAATTACAGAAATACTTAAATTTAAACATTAAATTATGATATTAATAATTCAGTATAGTGTTATTCGATATTTAAATTTCGTAGCATTTGTACTGATACGGTTTTATTACCATTTATCACTGCTATTATCATTTTTACTCACCTAGCCAGGCGAAGTAGATTCCAATCTTCTCTCCAAAGTATTCCCTTTAAAGTAGACAAAAATGTGTTTTTGAATAGCACCAAATTTTACTATTTTTAAAGCTTTGCTTACAAGTTGTTTCTAAACATTTCTGCAGTAGGTGTCTGTCTACCAAGTCAGCTCAATTTTGCGAGGCGATTTTTCATTATAAAAAATATTCAATTTTATCAGGTTATGTAGTGCCAAAATTGTTGTTAAATTGTTACGTTACGTGAATTTTGGCATCAATTCTATTAGATGATGCAGCATGTAACATTGCCTGTAAAAAAAGTTGCGTTCGGTCAGTTTCTGTTACGTTTGGAAACGGTAGAAAGTATCTGCAGTTCTTATATTTCTGCATAAAACTAGAAACATACCAGACAAATTGCCACTGAAATAATATTTATTTCATAGTAATTCAAATTTTTAGGGTCAATAAACAAACCCTGTTTGCTGATTGGCCAAAATCGGTCCAATATAACTACTTCCATACAGGACCAAGCATAGGACTGATTTCTCCCTAGCGTTTGTTCTCTTTTACTGACCTAAAACTGAAGTCATGTAATAAATATCTGAATAACCTCGTTTGCTTGGTATGTTTGGGAAAGTATTTACCCTCTGTCTTTCGCACGGACCTCGTTTCGCTCGATCTGTACAATGCTAAACCTCGGGCAAATAACTTTCGGAGAGTCACTTGCACTCGGTTATTGAGAGGCATATTTATCATTAAACGGTGTAGTTACTAGCAGAAAGCAATTCTACTCATAAGTAAAAGCAGAATATCACTACCAAGACATGAGTCCGTATACAAACCTGATATGGTCCAGCGGCTGATATTTCAGCCACATGCCCCATCGTGCCCAGTATTCTTTCAGAACCTACGACGTGTAACCATGGTAACCACAGTGAGTGTGAGATTATCAGTTTCGTTTCAAGAAACTAAAACTTGAGTTAATACAAACTACTAACTTGTCTTTTGTTGAGTTTACTGTCATCGCGAAGTTCTGGTTTGGCTTTGAACTCCTTTGGCATTTCAGCTGGACCCTGGAGAAAAAGGGCTCGAGCTAAAAGTAAATGTAACATTGGCAGCTTCATTCAAGCACTGGTTATTCACAATCTTATTCAAATCTTTAGTATTTAAACATGATTGTATGCATAACGCTTGTGGGATCTGGCTGGTGATGGAAAAATCTGTAGTGTTGTAAATGCGTGTTAAATATATAGAGACAGTCAGTAAAATGCATGGCACTTAGGCCTCACGTGTCAGAAGGAACTAAAGCTTGAACTGAACCCTTAAAATAATTCGAACCTGAGTATTAGTAGCCGTGGAAAAGCTGTTTTGGTGTTCTTGAGCCTCGTCGGCACGGCATAGCTAAGAAACAGGCTCGAACTCCCACAGAAAGAGATAAACAAGGGTTGCAGAATTTACTTGTAAACGGCAAGCATGATGATGGCCTGTTGGGTTTGCCGGCCTGGTCACTTTTCTAATGCACTCTATGGCAAACATTCTGTGGCGAGCATGGCAACCCCGACGACGACGGCAAAAACCAATAGTGAATACAATAACTGCACGTTGGAATGCACCGTGCGGGCCACCTGCACGAAATTACAACACGAAAAGCTTAGTTTTGGAGTTCTTACGACTACGGGAACGATAAACAGAAAATTTTCTCAATCTTCTTTAATCTTCATGCAGGGAGCTTTAATCTTTTTCTGTTCGCGAAGCGTTACTAGGACAAAAGAGGGCAAGCGAGCAAGACATGGTCGGAAAGGGCAAACCAGAAAATTGTTTCTTGTAAGCCGTTGTTGTTGGCGTTGCAGTTCTATCTCAACTTGCTTTTACGAAGGGCCAACGTCCTAAACCTCAGCACCCTCCAACTGTGAAGTTTCAAACAATCGACGTTTTAGTTGATCGCAAGGTAGCTGTTGAACGTACTTGCCAACGCACTGAACGATTTTTAACAAGTTTCCTACAGTGCTGCGTGTATGGTTCAACTTCGAAGTTTTCAACTTAAGATTGAATTCAAGGCCAGTTGCAACGACATTATTCAGAAATTCCAGCGAGAAAAGATATTGTTTTGAAACCCAGTATATTGTTTTGATGAGTTCAGTTCTCAACGCAAGAGTTTGCGAATATTGCACTTCATTTCAAGACTAAGGTGAACACGAAAAGGGTCTGTTGAGGATACTTACAACATGAAGTGGGTAGGCAGCCTTGAACACTCCTTCTTGTACCAGGCGACTGATTCCTTCAGGAAAAGTGCATTTAGTTCTCATTTGTAGCTAAAATGTGACTCATTCGTTTATTAATCACAACAAACATTTTTCTTACACCTTGCAAGGGAAAATATCTATATAGTTCTGTTATTAAGGTACCTTACAGAAAAGGGGAGTGCCTTCGTTTATTTGATAATATAGGCAAATGTAAAAACTGGTTAGTAGTAATATTATAGCAGGTTCATGATAATAATACCAGCTGGTTAAATCACTGAATCGATTGTCTCACCTATTTCACCTTTCTGTCGTTTGCCAAAAGGTGCAGTCTCCAAGATTTCGTTCACCTAGAATAAGAAACAACGTTTTGTTAACGTTAGCCTATACAAAAGCATCAAAGACTAAAACCACAGCTCAAAGTTCAAGTATTTCCTCTTGACATACCGCTCTGGTTCTCTCGGTATCTGTAAAGTACGTGTCAGGATTGTCCGAGCCTATGAATCTGAAAAACGAACAACGAATTCAGTACATGTTTTTTGTGCAAATGCACACAGAGATGACACGAAACACATTTCACACGGGATGATCCTTGCGCAAAGGCAGTGCTTCAAGAGAAGCATCCTTGAAAACATCCTTAGAACCCTAAGGATGCAAGGCTGGTATGAAAACGAGGACTTGTTTAGAACCTTTGCTACCTATCTGCTAGATTTGAGAAATCCTCCTAGATCTTGACAAGAGAATTATTCTTACAATGTCGCTAAAATCGCCGCCTGGTTTGCCCTGTTGGTAGGGCACCAGTCTACCGTACAGAAGGCTCGGATTCGATTCCCGGTGCCGAATCTTCACTTAGGGTCTTAAAATAACTGAGGAGAAGTGCTGCCTTTTAGACTGCCGTTATAACGGTTAGTCCTTCGCGTCTTCTTGGATAAGGACGTTAAACTGTAGGTCCTTGGAGTCCTATAATTGGGCTGTAGAATGTGTTAGATTTTCCGACTACCCAAGAGAGTTTTATTGTTTAAGTTAGAAGGTTTTAATTTAAGGCCAGTTGTAATTTACAAAACCTTTTTTCTATAGGAAAATACTTACTTGCTAAGTTTGTTGGCTTTAAAGTTGCAAGTGAAATAATCGTTGGGGGTATTTGGTACTTCTTGGCTAAAAATGTTTGGAAGATGAAACTTTTTTATCATCCGATCCGACCAGTTGGTTTTAACAGAGTCACGAATCTATTGCGAGAAACGAAGACAAAAGAAGTGACTCATTAGTAAACCAGACACAAGCTTTGTGTCCACAGCTACTAGTACGAGGTTTGCCCGGGATCATACTTTGCCCGAGGTCTTTCATTATACAGACAGAGCAAACGCTTTACTCGGTCTGTGCAGTGAAAGACCTTGGGGGAGAATATGATCCCGGACAAAAGAAGCAAAGCAAGGTTATTTAAAATATTTTTATTAAATGGCTCATCATTTTGATTAATTTTGTTGAAAAGAAAACTTTTATTTCATATAAAAATATCTGCGACAATTTTTGATTAACTTATTCCATGGGCGCACCGCCATTCAAGTTGGCGCAATCAGGACGTAATAATTGACGTCTACAAAAGTTTAAATCTGATTGGTCTATACAAAGCTATCAATCCGTTTTTGTTTGCAATACATCGTGCGCACGTCTGCAGTTTCCCGCTTTTTGTGGCATCGCTTTGTTGATGGCGCGAGTTGCGGTGTACGTCTTCACTTCCTTCACCTGCTGAACTATTTTCAGGCACTGCTTTGTTTTCCTGGTAGCTATTTTCAGTAGATATATTTCTCGATAAAATTATAAGTTCCGTTGAGTTTTTAAGGTCTTCGATACTTTTCTTGGGATAGTAAAACTAATCCGATAACTCTAAGTTTGTAACTCTTAAAAAATGACTGTACAGTAAGTTATTGATCCAAGTTTCATCCAACCAGTAGGCTGAAACTTTGGTTATTTTAAAAAGACAAAGCTATACTAATTACATCACATAATAAATCCTCCATGTTCAACAAATACCAAGACTATCCGCAAGTTAATCCATCTAGTTAAATGACACACATTCATATATAGGAGCTATATGTCCAGCCCTAATTACCCCTTAAAAAAGTCCATTGTTGGGCCCGAACTAAACCAAATACTAATTATCAAGATGAATCAGAGTCAAGCGCATAAATTGATTACAGTTGAGGTTGTTTGAGAGGTATACCTCAAGTGGGGCCTTGAAGTTTAATTCCTCAGCGTAGAAAAGCAGCACTTTCCATGGAGCGTGTACTTTGAGAAAGTAGAGTTTTCCCTCTTTTTCTTGAAGAACTTCCTGAAAACAAAAAATGCAAGGGTACATGGAAGTAATGCAAACCACAACACAAACGTACATCGTCTAACTTCTGTTTTGGCTTTATGATTCTTATTATCGATAAATTTCGTAAAATTATTATTGTATTACTTTGGTATATATTTGGGTTTTTAAGAAAATTCACTGAGATACCCTAGTGAACTTTGAAAGCACTCTTCCAGAAATATTTTAAAAACCGCTGCGTTTGGCAAACAATTTGTAGCTTAGTTTCATGAACAAAGTCTTTATTTAACGTCAATCCATATCAAAACACGTTAAAACCCAAAACTGGTTATAAAATGCTATATATTTTTCAACGATATATGCAGTATAGAGAAACAGCAAGACTAATTCAAAACTGATTGGTTTATTTCATGTTTGTTTGAAATCAAATAAACAGATGTTTGAAAGCAAGAGATTTTTGGCACGATGACACCAAAAATTAACGTGTGAACTGTGTATGAATAGATATGTTATAAACATTTAAGAAATATTTTTGATTTTTTAAAAGAAATCATAAGACCAAATTTATACAAAAATAAGTGCAAACAAGAACTGCCTCTCACTTCTTCAAACTCGAGTTCTTGCTTGTATAGGTTTTCCATATACTTCTCTCTGTATTCGACGTGTTTCTTTGGGGCTGGCTTGTCGGTTTCCTCAAACACAAGAACGAAATCTGCAACATAACACAATTTAGAATGTCTTGGCTATATGGATGTTTATGGGACAAAGAAACTAACAACAACAACAACAACAACGTTTGTTTCACCTCGAGTATAGCTATGTTAAGTTAATTTTTTGAAATTACATAACAAGGTGCTGACTACCCGGAATAACCATGAGTGTCTATACTAGCCGGGGAGCCAGAGCACATGAATTTTTGAATTGTACATGTTTATATCAGTGCAAAAAATAGAAACAATATCAAATAATAATAAGGAAAACAATAAATAAGTTAAAGAAAGAAAACAGCACTATTTTACTTATTTATAAAATCATCAGAAATAATAGGGGAAAGAAAATTTTGGTGAATTGCTGAACTTTAATAGTGTTTAACGAAGCTTTCTCTGAGTCTGGCTTTGAAAGCTTTAATAAATAGAGATTTTAGACTTGCATCTAGCGAATTCCATGTTTTTGCACCAGTAAATTTTATGCTGAAAATGCCATAGCTTATTCTTGCTTTTGGTAGCACGAAGGCGTGACTGGAAGACAGCCTTGTATCACAGTCTTGTACTTCACTGAGGGGTTGAAACTAACTCTCAAAGACCACTGGTAATTTTTTGTTGTAGAATTTGTACATGAATAAACTTGTCTGGAACTTTACAAGATCAAAAACTTTAGTACGTTTTTTTGAATAAGGGATTAGAATGTTCATCAAAACTAGAAAAAGTTATAATTTTGACTGCACGTTCTTTCAGAATGAACTTTGCGTATGTGTTACACCATATGCAATTAAACTGTAACTAAGGAAAGGATATATGAGTGAATAGTAGAGATTGATTAGGACATCAAGTCCAAGGTAGTGTTGAAGTTTTGATACAACGCCGATGCTTCGCTTAGTTTTCTTTGAAACTAATCAAAAACCTTGTTCTAAGTATAACTTGTTTAGCGTTTTTGTACTTTTGTTTATCGATTTAATTGCATGGCTCTGTCTTACCGATTCTTCGCTTCCCATCCCTAAAGAAACATCCTCTCTCTCCACTCATGTCTTCCTCTTCATTCTGCAGTTTTTGATAAGAAAACAGAACTATTTCAGACACTTATAAGAAACATTTCTCGGTTTCTACTACAACTAGACTAACCTTGTAGACCAATACGAGTCCTTAACCACGTAGACCACTCTGACCCCATAATCATGAAAGACCACTCTGAGTCTCTAACCATCATAGTCCCACTCTGAGTATCTAACCAGATAGACCAGTCTGATTCCCTAACCATGATAGACCAGTCTGATTACCTAACCATGATAGACCAGTCTGATTCCCTAACCATGATAGACCAGTCCGACTCCCTCACCATGGTAGACCAGTCTGATTCCCTAACCATGATAGACCACTCTGAGTCTCTAACCATCATAGTCCCACTCTGAGTATCTAACCAGATAGACCAGTCTGATTCCCTAACCATGATAGACCAGTCTAATTCCCTAACCATGATAGACCAGTCCGACTCCCTCACCATGGTAGACCAGTCTGATTCCCTCACCATGATAGATCAGTCTGAGTCTGTAACCACGATAGACCAGTCTGAGTCCGCAACCATGATAGACCACTTTGAGTTTCACATCACTTAACTTTGTGGACCAACTGGAGTACCTAACAACGGTAGACCACTCTGAGTCTCTAATCAGGATAGACCACTCTAAGTATCTAACCAGGATAGACCACTCTGAGTCTCTATAACCATGACAGACCACTTTGAGTTCTTAACATTGATAGCCCACTCTGAGTTTCTAACCAGGAAAGACCACTCTGAGTCTCTAACCACGGTAGACCGCGGCATTCTGAGTTTATAAGCAGGACAGACCACTCTAAGTTCTTAGCCATGATAGACCACTCTGAATCCCTAACCATGATAGAACGCTTTGGGTCTCTAACCATGACAGACCACTCTGAGTCCCTAACCATGATAGACCACCCTGAGTCCCTAACCATTTAGACCAATGTATAGACCAATCTGAGTCCCTAACCATGATGGACCACTCTGAGTCTCTAACCATGTAGACCACTCTGAGTCCGTAACCATGATAGACCAGTCTGAGTCCGTAACCATGATAGACCACTCTGAGTCTCTAACCACGATAGACCACTCCAAGTATGTAACCATGATAGACCACTTTGAGTCCTTAACATTGGTAGACCAGTCCGAGTCTCTAACCACGATAGACCAGTCCGAGTCTCTAACCACGATAGACCAGTCCGAGTCTCTAACCACGATAGACCAGTCCGAATCTATAAACATGAGAAACCAACCTGCAGCGAAAAACTTAGCTTCTTAGTTGGGCTAAGTAGAATTGATCGTAGCCACAAAAAAACCCTACAGAATATTGGTCCATTGGTTGAAGACTGGACAAGGTGAACAGTCGACCGCTTTTAAGTTAGCGTTGTTAAACCAGTATTCAAGAGCATCCGTGCGTATATTTTTTTTTTCACCGTTGCGAAACTAATTCTGGTTTCAAAACGTTAAAGCTAAATTACCCATTTCTCTTAAAACACAATCTAGGAGTACGTTATATTTAAATGAAGATTTCATTGTTAATATATACCGTTATTTAAATGAAGATTTAATTGTTAAAACATATCGTTATTTATTTACATTGTGTTTTCTCTTTGAAGCTTTTATAATCTAATTGCTATATTGAACAGTAATTGAATTAGGATTTTATATCTGCACTCGGTGTTTAAGTAACTACAATTGCAACGTCGATAGTAGTCGAGAATTTGTTTGCAAAGTTGGTCCGCAGTTCTTCATCTACGACACAGCTCTTTCTGCTCAGGGTGGCAAATCACCTCTGGCCTATAGCAGGTGTCACGGATGTCAGGTCGAGTTAGAGCCCCGTCACTGAATCTGCTCAACGATCAAGACTAATCCAGGGTTAACCTGTCTCAAAGTAACAAATCTGGTAATTTGTACTTATCATTGAGCTGCATTTTGTTCCGAAAACGTTGATTATGTTGAATATATTTTGATTCCAAACATGCGGTCTCTTGCTGTTTCTAAACTCTGCTCTCACGCTATACCTGTGAGGAGTTGTCATCGCCGCCCATACCGGCCTCAGCATCCAGGAGGCTCTTCTCATCCTGATCTTCCGCCGACATGTCGACTTACCGCGGTTTTGCCCCGTTTAGAAACACCGCTCTCCTGCAAAACGCGCGAACCACAAAGTCACACGATGTTGATCTCTAGTCTTTGTTATAACCTGCTTGGGAACAAACATTGCTATGCAAACAATGCATTGTTTTACAAACACTTGTTTTTGATTGTTCTTGTTCAGACAATACAGCTCTGGTTAAAGCGGAGCTACGTTATTGAATGAACACGGGTGAATCAATTAGGTTCAATTGTACTGATTCTAGATCTTAATCAGCCACAAATCGTGTAGTTTCAGTGGATTTGAAGGTACTTCCGAGTTGTTTCGGAGCTTTTTGAATAAATGAATTTAAACTCAACAAGCCTTTTATTTTTCTGCGGGTACCAGATTTACGTACTTTTTTCTTATTCTTTGAAACCCTACTCCGTGCGGTTAACCCAAACTTTCGCAGATCTATCTAAATCACTAAGTGAAACGAGCACAGTTTATAAGTTCTAAGTCATCCTTTTTTTAAAAGACGACAAACAGGCAAACAATGAGGGAACGGTAAACATACACTAAGTTATTAGTTTTCTGTCAAAACAACGCAGTTCATTACTAACTCTTATGTTATTTGTTTCCGCTTAATAATTCATTGTGTAGTGTAGGTAGAGATCTGGGCAGACTTACTCGTCTTTAAACACAGTTATCAACCTTTTTGAGTCATTTTACTTTGTTACTATCTTCAGAAATTATCTTTACGATTATTTTTTTCTCAAAAGGATTGTTAACCAATTTGACTACTTTTGTTGAAGAGATACCGCCGAGCTAAAGAGACGCGGGAACGGCCGACTATGATATGGACACACAGGCATTGTGTGTTGCCGCAGTCTTTACGGCCAGCGTCACATCGCAACCAATTAAGAGGCGGTTTTATGGGTATTTTCTGCCGTATGTTGGCATCATACCAAAACACACTTGGGGGAGCGGGGAAAAGCTCTAGAAGTTCTGTTACATTGTAGTTTACTTTTGAAACAGCCGGCATTGATTAAGTACTGTTACACGTAATTTCTCAAGCTCGATACCCCATTTCTTTGTAATTGTAGAGCCGAAACCAACGAATGCTACAATCTGATTGGCTAACCTACTCACTGTATATTGAGCGATAAATAGCGAGCAGCGAATATGCCGGTGTTTTAAGCAAAAAAATGACCGATATTTTAAACACACGTTTTTATCAATGAATATAGGTTGCAGTTTACTAGTTGGTTAATACTAAAACAGTTGAACTACTCGTTGCCGCTTTCTGCTGATGAACCTAATTGTTAACTCGTCTTGCATCGCTACTCGTTGACTTATGACTCATAGAAATCCACCTCGTAGTCAAATTGTTAAACATTGTACGAAGAAGGGGAAGCGTTTTGTCGGGCAAGTCGTATTTTCCTTCACTTTACTTCAACCTTACGCTTTTCGGCTTTTGCCTATTGCAGCCATGTAATAAAATAGAATTTAATCAGACGTTAAAATGTTTAAAAGAGTAAAGCTATAAATATGTATATCTAATACATTTTTTTTTTGTTTTTACAAAAAAGGCATTTTAAAGAAAAAAGTAATGTTTCTTTTTTTCCTGTTACTTCAAGAATAATGGTGCTGCAGCAGAAAATAAGTATAAAAGTGATCAATTTGACAGAATTGGTAGAAAATTGTTATCTAATTATGTTATCTAAACGAACGCAGCTACAAGCAAGAATAGCAAACTGTGGCATTGTTTCACTGGAGCGGCTTTTCTGTCAGTTTTGTTGCGGTAGATAAACAGATAAATTGATTGATGAACAGTTCAATGTATGTAGTTCATTTGTTTTAACAACTCCTAACCCATAATTTTTCTTTCCGTTTTCCTGTTTGTCAAACGCTTCGTCAACTTTACAGGAAATTTCAGTGTTAGAGTGTTGCAAAAATTTGTACCAAGTTAAACACAATTAAATAAGATTTCAAAAGAAATAATCATAATTGGAAAAAATGTTACAATTAGAGGCTTAATACTTAAAAAATAACCATTGTTGAAAATAATCTTCGCTACACTTTGAGCAGTTAGAAAATTTTCTTTTATTTTAATTTCAAAACGCTTTTGTGTAAAATGGACATGATCAGATGGTACAAAATTATGGAAACATGTCGATAACAGAACATTGTGTCGTTTCTTAACCAGTTAACAAGTTAGCAACTGAGTCGTTTCTCAACCTCAATCATTTTTCAAGTTGCATTTCTTTTCTTGACCTATTTGTTAAAACTGTTGTCTTGCACTAATTAGTTCCTCACTAGAATCACCAACAGCAAAAACGCCTTTTGATCATTGCTCAAATGGCGGCCTTTGTTGATACCTCGACGAACCTCAGCAAAATTAATATTCCTTCGAACTACAGTGACTTCTGTAATCAGGATTGGAGTTACCAGTACTGGTTTTATGTGTTTACGCTGTTGAGCGTTTTGTCTGTCGTCGGTAACGGCTTATTGATGGTTGTCGTGTACAGAACACGACGACTTCGGACAACGCAGAATTTTGTTGTGGTCAACATGGCCGCTTCGGATATTCTGGTTCCCCCAATCAACCTGATTTACTATCTGGTGTTCTACCACAAAGACGTGTTGATTATAAGTGACACAACTTTTTATTTTCTGTGTAAATTTCTCTCGTTTTTCTCCGACGTTTCGGTTGCAGTGACAGCGTTAAGTCACCTGGCCCTCTCCACTCATCGCTTTTATGTCGTGTTTTATCCAATGAAGGCACGGATGGAAGGGAAATGTATTCGTCGAGTGACTATCATCTGCGTGTGGCTTGTTTCGCTGTCGCTGTCATCCCCAGTACTGTACTTTTCTCGCTTTAATAACACGTGTTACAACTCAATGGACAAAGTCAATAAACAGATTTTCTGGATCGTTTTCTTCGTCATCAAAGTGGTTTTACCGGCCTTGATAATGACCGTGACTTACACTAAAGTTGTTGTGGAGCTAAAGAGTCACAGACCTCTTGGAGTATCTTGTAATGAGGAAATAAAAAGGAAGAGACAGAATATGTCCTTGACGAAACTTTTTATCACATCTGTATCGGTGTTTTTTGCTCTTTATGGGACCTTTTGGGTTATCAATACAGCGAGACTCGCAGCGAGAGAACCCTGGCCATGTCCTCTCGAAACAGCCTATCTCGTCACATACCCTTTCTTGCCTTTGTGCTCAAGCGTCAATCCAATAATATATTTTACTTACAGTAAGAAACATCGACGGGCGCTCAAAACTACTATGTTCCAACTTTGTATTGGATGAAAAAAGAAAAAAGAAAACTGGAAAGCTTTTCTATAGTAACATCATCAAATCCGATTGTTCTGCAAAGGCACTATGAAGGTAACGAGAGAACCGCATGCCAAGTTCTTTCCAGGAATCAATTTTCTCCAAAATATTTATGATGTACCACAAGTACGTACAGTCAAACCTCTCGAAGACGGACACCTTCGGGACAGGCCTTAATTGTCCGTCTTAGAGAGGTTTCTGCCTTATAGAGACATAAAATACAGTAAATTGTTGCACAGGAAAACGGCAGGGACCAAGATTTGGTGTCCGTTTTAAGAGGTGTCCGTCTTATCTTGTTGTCCGCCTTTAGGAGTTCGACTGTAGTCCCTGCCGTTTTGCTGTATTTTAAGTCCCTTTAAGACACACACCTCTCTAAGACACACACCTCTCTAAGACACACACCTCTCTAAGACAGACATCTCTCTAAGACAGACACCTCTCTAAGACGGACAGTTAAAGCAAGTCCCGAAGGTGTCCGCCTTAGAGAGGTTTGACTGTGTGGTTATTCAGCAAGTAATACGATATCCTCAACAGTTCACGCTCCGCCTAAGATATTTACGGTTTCCAGTTTAAATCTTAAAATGTTAGCCTTAGTTCATTAGTTCATTGTGAATCGTAAACTAAATTATGAAAAAGGACTCATGTATCCAGTTCATAGAATAGATAATAATCCGAAGAAAAACGCGCATCCAACTTGTCAAAAATAAATGACAAAAAAAATGCTACAGTAAATTTATGTTGAATAGAACCAATTTATTTAGGCTCTAGATTCGAATAACAAAGCATAGGTTGCCACTTATAATTAATTATCCCCCAAAACCGGTTTCCGTTGCTCTGTGGCCCTTTTTGACGTTTGTCTCTCTTAGCGTGGAAAATGTACATGCTTACGAAGGCAAATGGTTTGGTTCAGTCGAAATAGTAAAATTATTTCTTGTATTTGGATATTTTCTTCTGGTCACATGGACTGACTGATCTATTGTCAGAAGTATCATCAAAATCAACAAGACACCTCCAATTCACAGAGCTCGTTTGTTATCTGCACATTCACGCCAGAAGTTCTAAGGAAGGCCGACCAGGGCTGAATAAATAGAAGTTTTCACAACGTTTACAAAAGCCTCATTTCCGGGGCCTATTGAGTAACTTGGACGAGCGATTAAGTGATCTTCATGATAAAAAAGAAATATCCTTTCAGTTCTTACTTGTTATACCTTTAAGGAAACTTTTAGGCAGGACATGGTTTGTGTAGTTTTGTTGATTGCGCTTACATTTGGGACTCGATTAGAAAGGTACACTCTTTTTTTTATTATAAAAACGTCTTATATTAGGGGCTGAATGTTCTTCAACTGCTACTGAGGCCATTTTTTCATTGTTACTTTTATAACTCCAAGGGCCTTTCCGACACTTATATTCAACTGTAAATGGATAAAAGTGCTTACCTGACCATTTTAAGTTCGTGAAATAAGCTTTCAAAATAGTGCATTCAGTACGAACAAAATACAACGGCGATTTATGACGTCACATGGTTTGAAAGGACTTCGAGCTGCTTTATACTGGCATTTACAGCGAACTAGTGAGTTTTTTCTCAAATAATGGGCAATCAGCCATGCAAACTTTGCCATGATCATATGAATTGGAGTAACCTCCTGGGCCCGGTTGCACTAAGTCTGGATAAGCTATCCGCCGGATTTAGTGCTAGTTATGCAGTAAAACTATAATGAAAGTTATTTAACACCATTTAAACCATTACTTTAGAAGTCTTCCACTCATTTAACAACCAGAGATAGAGAAATCAACAAAGAGTTAAACAATCTTTAATTTATTAGTGACGACCATTAGCTTTTATCCAGCGGATAGCTTATCAAGGCTTCTTACATCCGGGCTGGCTTTAAAACCATGTGACATCACACATATTCCGTCAGCTGAAAAAGTGTTCGCAGCTTTGGCGCTAAAGTAGGCATTTTGTCTTCGTAAATTCTCCGCCAAATTTATTTTCAAAACCAGTTACCAGTGTCCCAGCAGAAATTATACGAGTAAAATTTGAATTTTAGAAATTTTAAACTAGTTTGAAGATTTTGCCTTAGTAGAACGTTTTTTAGGGGATTTGGGCCTCAACTGTTCTTGAAATGTTCTTATAACCATAGTCAGTTTGTTGTACACGCTTTTTAATAAGGACAGCGAATCTTGGGAAAGTTTAACGGTTCTTAAAAAATAAACGTGAACTCATTTTTTATTTTTCTTAATTAAACGCATCCAAATGTTCCGGAAAAAAATAAAGCTCAGTACAAAGAAACCAATTATGGATGAATCCATGATTTTTGTGCCGCAAACAACTAAAGTTATCGGCCATTCCTCAGTCTTGGTTGTGTTCTTAGCATGTTCATAAACTTTGGCCAATTTTCAGCCTCATGTTGTTATAAATCAAAGGTGGCTTTTAGCCAAGACATGAAATGCGATTTATATAAGATAACTATTTTGAAATTGTTTACTATTTAGCCTGCCACGACCAACGTAAAAATTAACGCCAGCGTTACGCACGAACAGACATGTTACGGAGAAAGGCAAGGACGTTAAGCAAAATTCCAATTTATTTTTAGGTTTCAAATGTATGCGTATGAGGACTCAAAATACAAACAGTAATCGGTA
The DNA here is from genome assembly GCA_027575215.2 of Hydrozoanthus sils. Taxonomy (NCBI): domain Eukaryota; kingdom Metazoa; phylum Cnidaria; class Anthozoa; order Zoantharia; family Hydrozoanthidae; genus Hydrozoanthus; species Hydrozoanthus sils. The sequence continues at coordinate 5,702 of JAOBRD020923350.1, read as the reverse complement.
AAATTTTACCAGAAACAATTTCTTCCAAAAAATGCGTGGCCAGCTCGCTTTTTTTGCAACGCAAACTGATTTGCAAACCGGTTCACAAAAGCAATTCAAGTAAATTAGAACCTACGCTTCTCTCGCCTGAATGCGAAAAAGAAGGGCCATGGCAACGAAGTTTAATGATCGGTCGATGAGTGCAGTGACAGAGCCCTTTTGATTACATAAAGGCATTCATGCCTTAAAAAGGAGTGTTATCAGTGAAGCAAACTGAATCCACCCAAAATTGCAAACAAAAGAAACATCGCCAGGTTTAATTTTGAGGATGAACTGATCGTGAAGCACGAAACGATAAGCTTTGATTTTAAGTTTAATGGCAATAGAAAAAAATATTTGAGGAAAAATAATACATAGAGATCTCGAAGATCACAACTTGCTTACTACACCCTTTGTCTTTCGTTTTAATTTGAATACAACCCTTTAATTTTGGAAGAAGGTAGCTATTGACACACGTTGACACTTCAATTAATTTTTAATTGGAAATAAGAGAATTTAGAGAGTGTTTGAAAACAAATAGCAACTGTTTGGCGCTACGTACGGGAAGTTTTCGGAAGCACACATTTAAAGATTTTCTTAATATTTAAGAAAATATTCAACTTGCTACCGATGAGAGTATTAATTGAATATTTAAAATAGGGAGTGAACATATATTTCCTGTATCTCGAAAACATTTATGTCAATACTTTGTAAACGTTACTAAATCTTGTTAAGAATGAGACAAAACAGAGTGTTGTAACAGAAACGTGTTGTATCCAGTGGTACGGCGTGTGTATCAGCTCCGCAGAATGCCGAACAAATAGGTGGTTTTTAAAATGTCTGACCGTCTGTGGCGATACTTGTTTGACTTACCAGCTTCTAAGTACGCTCTTCTTTGACCAAACTGCTCAGCTATCAGTTTTTCCCCAAACTCCAGACATTATGTTTCACCAGTACTGAGTCTTGATTAAAGTTTTCTTACAAGAAATGTTTATTTCGCAAATTAGTTTGCCATCGCCCTCCCCGTAAATGCCCATGTAAGTAGATAGAAAAGGGGCGGTTGTGCTGTAAATATTAAAAAGGGTTCTCCCCTATGAATAGGCAACAATGCCTCAAGCTGGTACGAGTGGCAAGAAGCCGGATACACGGGAAACTGTTGATTGACGAAAATTTCTCTTTTAAGTTTTATTCTAAAATCAGCCTTGAAACAAAGTTTAAAGTGTCTAGTGACTAAGACTTGATTGTAGGATGTTGCGCAATCATCCAGCTATCGAAAGTTAGTTTTGTGTCGCAGTTGTGCCAGACATTCTGATAATCCAGTGGTTCTCTTGGAGCGTAACATCAAAACAAGACTATCGGGTCGCGCTTCGCGTGTTCTTGTAAAAAATTTATGGAGTACATGGTTATGACAGCAGAAAACAGCACAAAATTGCTTCCGAAAACTGATTTGTTTCTCTGTCAAAGAAAAAGTTCAACAACTAAGTCAGTGGTAACTACCCTCGCAATTTAACGAAGATGAGATTGAAAGGGTGGCTATTGTACTGGGCAGGAGGTGGGAAAGATGGAAGCGAGCTTGTGCAAAGGTAGAGTATTTTACTTAGGAGCATTCGATCGCGCGCTTCCATCTTAAAAGTAGCAGTTCTTTATTAAGTTTCTTTTTAAATACGAAGTTTTATCTTCCTTTTAAAGTACAAGTGCAGGTATCAATGGCATATTGTTAGAGCACATTGCTAGCCACAGTGTCCATACAACTTAGTGATTTTCAGTGCCATTCAAGTTTTTTGTCCTTGTTAATAATAAAATTAGCCTGCGAGCAATGACTTTAACATTTTCGATTGTTCGAGTTATATATATCAACACCATTGCAGTCTCTTTTTTTTCCTCCCTCACCCGCCCACAATCCAATCATGCAGTCAGCGGCCTCGAACTTCGTTTTACTTGACTGACGTAAGATAGTGGGCTCACAGTCTATCATTATGCCAGCCTTATCGAAATGTTGTCGGCGGTGCTGTGGCGTTTAGGGTGTTCGGCTCGTAATCCTATAGGGTCGCAAGTTCGAGCCCTGGTCCGAGACCACTGTGTTGTGTCCTTGCTTGGGGTTAACCTGCGATTAATTAGTGTCCCGTCCAGGGGAAGTCAAAGACTCTTATCCGCACTGACACTACAGAAACCGGAGATAAGCGAAACCGGCCACTTGGTTAGGGAAGGGATTTAGTATATTTTTCATTGAAATGTTAATCATTGAGAAAACACACGGAAATGCTGTTTATATTTCCAAGGGGAACGTACTACCGGTAGAAATCGAATAGCCTTATTCATCAAGAACCTTTCATATAGAGTTCTGTGCAAATATACATGATTTGAAAAATTATTTGTCGTTTCTTTGATTTTGCTTGAAAGTCCATTCTCTTGTATGTTACTGAATGTATTTATTATATATTTTGAAACGAAAAAGAAAAAGAAACGACAAATAATTTTATGGAGTCCACCGTTTTGCTAGAAGTAGCATATGATCTTGTAAGCAGAAAAACAACAGGAGGCTTCGCTAAACTACCCAACATAATTTTATTTGTTATCATCTGTGATCAGATACATCGGAATATTCAGTGTGTAACAGTTATTACCCAGGCTTTTGTCACCCAGTCAAATTGCCTGGTTACACGGCAAAAGATGTAATCGGAAGTGAATCTGTTCTTTTTCTGCCTGGTCGGCCTTTGTGAAACTGTTCATTTAGCAAGTTTTAAACTTTAATTAATAAGGTGCTAGAGTCACTGAACTGAACAGTTATTGATAAATAAACCCCCAGTCACGCATGCGCAGCATGTCTCATTGAAACCCCACATAATGAAATAAATTATATAATTTTTTTACATTTTGTTAAAAAGAAAATCTGCCTTCTGTGTAACATTGATATAGAATTTTGTAAACTCAATATATGTTCACTGCCAAAAATAATACTGGGATATAAATTTAAGTTGCTTCGACACTTTAAGAACGTGTACGAATGCCACTGTCGTAGATTCAATTTGTAATATATTATAAATTTTGACTAAAAATTCTATCTACCAAAAGACAAAAGTGCAAACACTGGCAAAAGGTGAACAGCGTCACACAAATAAAGGCTTGTGGACAATAGGCGACCGAAGCCAATTCTCTTATTATGCTCTAGTAATTACCCATTTTATAAACGATTACATTTTTATCTTCGTTTTATTTTTAAAATCTATGAAGTGCCCCGTTGTTTCCCCGTCTGAGAGAATATATCTGGAAGTAAGAAAATGTGTTCTAATTCAGAAATCTGCAAGTCTACAACTAAGCGTGCACATTTTAACATTTTTATAAAAACTAACGCCAGAACTACGAAAAAGGGAACAGCTTGCAACTTCTGCACAACTGAACTAATTGCTTACTGCGTTGTCGTTACAACAGTTTTTGGACCTTGACTCGCACCCCTTCAAACTATCCCTTATTCTGCTAAATTTTAAAACATCAAAATCATAAAATCTAAACAAAGTTATAAACTCCAGAATTTGTTGATGCAAACAACATTTTCAGAATCTACTTTTAAAGAAAAAGAAAACGAATGGTCACTTTGTAGGTTTTGGTGCCTTGGTTTGAAAGTTAAAGCATTTTAATTAAATTTATGTTAAAACCTTTCTTAGCAGAATAAGGGATAATACACTAGTTCAGTAAAATATCATCCCACCATCATATATTACCATTTGGATAAACCCACTTTAATCCTATTCTAGCAGTTTTGAAACATCCCTTTAGGGTGTTTAATATAACAGAGGAAAAGAAACAAAATGGAGAAGTAAAGTCACGTCAATGAAAGAACAGTCACGTGTTGCTTGTCACGCTCGCTTGTCACAACGCTGTCACGGTAACTCGTCCTCCAGCTCTTCACCGCTCTGGTCACTGGTTCCCATGAGGTTGTGGTGCTCAGCCAATGCTTGCTTGGCCAGGTACGCCTCTCGCTTGATGGTGATTTCCAGGGAAGTGGGGATATCCGGTACCAGCATGTCGATCAGTCGGGAAATGAAGAACACGAAGTGCTGTGGAAAAGAATGAAACTGATCAGCTCATATATCGTTTTTGAGTATCATCGTTTATAAGTGTCGCCATTACAACTAAGCTGCTTATCTTTAGCACAAATGTCAAGTCGGTTTTGCCGTATGGCTCTGAAACACGACGGACTACGAAGGCCATGTTTGGAAAGGTACAAATTTTTATTAACAAATATCTGAGGATTTGAGAGTATGGTGGCCGGAAGAGATTAAGAACGAGGACCAATCAAGAACCAGTGGAATTGCAGATACGAAAAGGGAAGTGAAAGCGGATTGGTCACGCTAAGAAAATCTAGGATTAGCATCACCAGGCAGGTGTTCACGTGGAACCCCTCTGATAAGCGCAAGCGTGGAAAACTAAAGAATACGTGGAGGCGGAAAGTGGAAGTGCAAATGAAAGACAATAGTTGTAACTGGGGAGAACTTGAGAAGAGGGCTCAAAATCGAAGAAGATTTTTGGTCAATGGTCTATGCTCCAGCGGGAAGATTCAAGGCCTTAGATGATAAGTAAGTTTATAAAATATCAGCTTTCTAAGATGATAGCGTAAAAACTTGGTCATGGCTTCAGAAAAAGAAGACGTTGCTCATGATTTTATGGTGCGGTCAGTTATTTTTTCAAATTTTTTTCGACTGCTTTTGTTATTTCAAATAATTATGTGTTACGACATATTTGGTTTTACGACTTTGCAGAAAAGTCGTTTCATACCAAATCTTTTGGCATAGAAACACCAACAACACTACCGTTACACCTGATTGTAGTTTCCTATGTTTTCGTTTGTTCTTTAATATATGGCCAGACAGAATCCTTCGATCTGATTGGCTGCTGAAAGAGGACGGTTATCTTTTAACGACTGTGGGCATTAAAGCCTCTATAAAGCTTATTATTTTAGTTTTTAGATTAAGACGGTCGTCATCTATAAAATCAGAAATTGAATCACCGAAGAAAATTTCCGCGTCTAAGTATGCTTTTTAATCAAAAAAAGATTGGAATGTAAGTTTTGACCGAGTAGGCCGGAGACTGGTAACCTGTGACGTCAGTGAGTTGTGTGGATTTTGTTACAAAATTTTTATTTCTATTGAAAATGATAAGAAAATTTCTGTTTCAAACAATTTCAAGGGAATAGTTCATTGATTTAAGTTATGATAATATGACTATTGTAGGCAGAATCCATATTGTTTTGCGATATAAAAATCGTCTCTGCCTCATGTCTCTTGCTACGTCACATGCCTCCTTCTTCGTCAGTATTGCGCTTTTTAAGTCTGAAAAATGTGACAGGAACTGCGAGAAACTGTTTTATTTTCGAAAATTACTATAACTTAAGGGTTCTACATTTTATCTGAAAATCGAAAAAATAAGCTTAATAGGGACTTTAAAAACCTTTTTTCAATTTTTACTGCTCATCATATTTCGCTTTCTTATTTCTAAATTTCTAACTAAATTCGAAAAAAAAAAACATGAAATAAACAACTTGTTCAGTTAACCTCTTTCGCTCAATCTATGCTGGATGATCTCAGTCGATCTCGGTCTTACAGTATGAATCTCGCTATGCTCGGTCCGAATGTCAAACCCTCGGTCTGAAATCTTGCTATCGGTTATCAACCAGTTGATCTCGTTGG
>JAOBRD020923241.1:0-12434 GCA_027575215.2 Hydrozoanthus sils | reverse complement strand
GTGATGTACTAACATCTCCAGGAGTCTTTTCAAGACGTGCACTGAAAGTGCCCTGGAGTGTAGTACATTACTACTAAAGTACAAAACAGATATTCTCGACTGTTGATAAAATTTATGGAAACGAATGCATGATCGCATCAACATACTGCATAAAGAACAATCAATCAGCAACCAAAACAGAGACTTTCAAAGATACTCAGATTGAAGGTTAAGCACGGCAAGTAAATAATCGAAGATACGTTTGTGCCAAATAGCCATTGAATGGGGATGAGGGCGAAAACCTGCGCAAAGTATCTTCCAGACCACTTTCATCCGCTTGACTGTACGTACCGCAGGTATAGATAGTATGCGGCACAAGCTAGAATGGCGCTCAGTAGATTTAAAAAACCGCTCGCGACCATTGACCCAATATGATTTTTGAGCATTCTTAGCTCTAATATTGTCAAGCCTTTAAAAAGTCTCACCGAAGAAAACTTAGGAAATCGAAAAAAAAATAACAGGAAAAGTAAAGTCAAGGAGTTGACATGGGGAATGATTTAATATAATATGTAAAAAATGTGAGATAGCCTATTCATAACGAACAGAAGAAGAAAAGAATAAAAGGCGAACTTAGATTTACTTACCTCGTTACTCTGGTCATGGATGTTTGTTTTGATTTAATATACTCAGAAAATCTTAACTAGTATTTTTGTACTTCTTGGCCTCCGTACTAGGCAGAACACACGAGGGATAAATGCTTCTTCTAAAATTTGAACAAGCAGTATAATTATGATCTTTACCAACATTTATCTTTAATTCAACTTGGTTTGGGTGTTGTCTGTTTTTCTTCTTTGTTTGTTGTAATTTAAGAGGTAAAAAAGCAAGATTTTCTTCCATTTTAAGAACCCGAAAACATCAGTTATAGAAATAATTTGTTAACGGTGTAAAAGCGCAGTACACTCTTTTTTAGAAGAACCCATTTTATAAGAACGTTAGGCGGAAAGTCGGCCAAAAATTAAAGCTGACATGCTTTTCGAGCACACCCGATACTAAGAGATGACCGAGAATTTTATTTTTACGTAACATCGCGGCACAAAATCATGGGTTCATTCACTTGGTTTCTCGTATATCTGTGTGCTTCCGAAATGTTTGCGCTTGAAGCAGTAGAGAAATTAGAAAAAGGGCACAAGCTTTTTTCAGGTTTAAGAACCAGTAAAGTCCTTTTGAAGTCATTATGATAAAAAAAAAAAAAAGAATGTACGCTAAACACGTTTGATTATATCAAGAACATTTTAACGACATTTGAGGCTAAAAACTGATCTCGAAATAAGGCCTTATTTTTGCTTATTTGAATTTTTTCTTCGCTTATTCTCAGAGTTTTATCTTCCCAAACGGAGGCAAAACGAGACGCCCTTTTTCCTCCTTTCATGGATGAGTGACCAACGGTGAATAGTGAAGGATAATCATTTATTAATGAACCAATCAGAACGCGTGAAGAGTGCTATTCACCTATTAGTTGATGTATACCAAGATTGGAAGCCTCAAAGGAGATATCTAACACTAAGCACCAAGGCTTAGGGTGATCATTATTTTGGTATTTACCAGATCAGCTGGTTAAAACATGCTGCTCTCTTTCATAATCTGAATTTTAACGACATTTTTCCAACTCTGAAATAGAATAGTTTTTCTAGCAATAAACACAGATAAGCCAACTCTTATTGCCGTTCATGTTCAGCTTTTTCATTTATCGTTACAATCTCGTCTTTGCAAGTGTCGCAAAAATTGACGTCATTTTGAACCAAACAGATGAATAAGTACATTTCAAGTTACAGGAACCAATGAGAGCGCGCGAAAAGTGCTTTCTACTGATTTGGTAAAATCAAATCAGTACTTGTGGCTAACATTTGGTACTTTTCCCTTAATAAATCAATCAAAAGACATCATGCAATATGTCATTCTAGTAAAAATGAAAACAGTTGTAAGAACATTCTGTATTTACATACATATGTATTGTGTTTGCCGTTTTTCCTTTTTTTAAAAAAAAGGATATCTTTTTTCAAAATAAGGACAAAAAGACAAACATTGGGGCAAAAGAGCTTTTCCAATCAGACATCGTGGCCGTAACTTTTTTCAATCTTTTTGTGAACAATGGAAATTGAGAAAATAAAAAGTGATTTCGTCAATGTCGCCTGTACATATACATACCCCGAACACTCGATCCTCACTACTGCAAAAACGAGAAAGAGCCTGTGCACTCCTGACCAGCAACCGCTCGTTTCCTTGGCTGTTTTTTTTTGTTTTTTTTTCTTACAGTAATTTGATTGAGTATCGGTTTCCAGAAGAAACAAAAAACTTGAACAAAGAGGAAACACAGTAACTTGTCTAACACGTCTCGTTCTTCACAGCTAGAGATTGACTATGTGCTTGTAATTCATGGATGATTCACTGGGTATGTTATCGCGGGATATATGACGTCGTTAAATCTAATGTTGGGCCTTTACCGCTGATAAAAATCTGACGGCACACCTGAGTGATGTGATATTGTGGTGGTGGCTGGCTTTTCCTCTTGTGTAACAAGAAGCATGGCCTCAGAGACGGTTAAAAAGCTTGGCTACAAAGTATGCAATGCTCAACGAACAAGAAAGAAAGGAATAACGGCCGACACATTCGAAAAACTAAGAGAGAAGGGCTGCGACAAACTAGGAATAGATATTTCGAACTGTCATGTTTATCTAGATTGCGATGGAACAGAAGTTGACGACGAGGATTATTTTAAGACTTTAGAAGGCCAGACACTGTTTATGATAGCCTCCAAGGAAGAAACCTGGCGGCCTCCCGAGGAAGGTAAGCAACATACTTTATACGACTGTCTATGAATTATATTCAGCACTGTATTAATTATAAGTTAAGTTAGGAGTGCTATCGAAACTATTAGTATTTCAAGATAATTTGTTTTCAAAGTTTAGCAAAGGTAAGCAGTGACTTTACGAGTATTATGATTTATCATTTGATATTTGCATGCCAAATATCGTAGAAAAGGGTCATAAACGATTTGTGGTGTGCCGTTATCTTAATTTATAAAATCGAATGGTGCTTGAAATAATGAGCACGCTGATTGGCTGAACCAGACAGAGTTATGGACCTGTCAATGTTTAGCCCCAGGATGGGGGAGGGGGGCAACCCCAGGGGAATTTGACTTTTTGATGCATTGAGATGTCAAATTCCCTACCCCTGGGTCTCCATTAAGAGTCAAATTCCCATAACTGGGGATGATATGCTTACAAGAAAGGTATCAACCGACTGACCAAAATTCTCAAACCCTTTATTTTCTGCTTTCAATTAGTACTGTTTCTTACCCCACTTGATTACATATTTTGGCATTGCACATTTTATTTTTGTATTACTGTAATACTATGTTACGTTACATAGTATTAACAGCAATACAAAATGTGCAATGCTAAAATATGTCATCAAGTGGAGTAAATGCACAAGCTTGGTGGTACCAAGCACCACATCCATCACATTGAATCCAAAGTATGGTTGCAGTGCAAATTCAAATTCCCCACCCAAGCAGAGGCTCACAAAGTTGCCTGCTTCCCTATCCTGGGGCTAAACATTGACAGGTGCATTAATGTGATATGCTACTTTTATACAGCTTGTTTGTAGTTTGTTGTAGAAAATCTCAGAATTAAATACTGTTTATAAATTTAAATTAACAACTGTTTTTTTGGAAAGGATTTTCTCTAAAATTTAGTATATGTCCCTATGTCAGTATGTGTAAAATGCAATTATGGTTTATGTTTTTTAAGAACGTGTTGCAGATAACTATAATAACACCGTTTCATTCCACAATCTTCGAAATGAATTACCAATCCATTATATGTTAAATAAAAACAGAATTGTTGTGGTTGGATACCAAAGATATATTAGACAACAAAGAAACCAATCCAGTCATATAACTTGTACAACTTGATTTTTTTTTGTTTTCACAGGTTTTAGATACAGTTTGCAGAGTAGAACAAGCGAGGGGAATGCAAGTCTTGAAACAAATGAGAGTATGGAGTATGACATGCTTGATGCTGGAGGAGCACTCTCACCAGATATTATTTGCAAAATCAAAAGTAATCCTGCATTTTTTGTGTCACTATCAGACAATGAACTTCAAGATGTTACAGAAGTTGGCATTGAAGACTTATCTACAGCAATTGGAAAAAACAGGTTGGATGCAAAGTATTATCAAGAGGCTTGTGAAAAAGAGCTTCATCGGCGAACAGAGCTGAAAGAGGCAACCGACCTTCTGAAATTGTATGACAGGGCTTCGAGAGAAAATGCACAGAATACTTCTGAAACGGGTAGCAAGAGGCAGAAGGCCGAGAGGCCATAAACCTTCTTTAGTCTTGTTTAAACCGAAACATAGTTTTATTAGTCTTTATGTTGAAAAAAAATTAACAGGCTTTTCCTCCTCATGTACTTCTGCCACATTGGCACAAAGCAAACTGTTTGTACAGTCATGTGGGCAAGGTGAGACTGCCTGACCTTTTAATAACTCAATCTAATTATTGTAAGTAAACATTAGCTTAATGTAGCATCTTCTCTGTTTTAAAATCATTTTTAAACATCAAATAAATGAAATATTGATATTTTTACATGTGTATCAAGTAAATAAACAGAATACTTTGTTAAAACTATTTAAAAAAATTCTATATAATGGGGTATTTGCCCATTGATGGGGCACAAGGTAACTATATATGTGTTTTTACTTGACCCAGGGTTTGGCTATTTTTCTGTTTGTACATTTTCTAACATGATTTGAATCTTTGTTCCAGAAACTCCCTGCTTTCAACACTACCATGCCAATAACAGCACAACAATTTTTTGTACAGTGGACCCCCCTCCCCCTCCTTACACCACCTTGTTAAAATGGTCATTTTTGTCTGGTCGCCGGTCGAATGGCCATACTTCTTTTTATAAAAAAAACCCTTGTTAATATGGCCACCCCATTATTATGGCTAATTTTTTCTTGCCCGAACGGGATCCCACTGTATATGCATTTCTGTATAGCACCCAATAGATGGGGTACAGTATCTGTAGTACCCTGGACATGAAACTAACTATTTGCACATAGATAAAAGTGAACAGGGGCAACTGTAAGTAACTTGTTATCAAATTTATTATAAAAACACAAATTTTGATATGGATAAGGAAGTTAAACCATAGTCCCAATCTCTTACTCTCATAACCAACAACCCTTGTTGAGAAAGAGTAGGGTGACACCAGTGCTGTGGCCTGTTAACTCTTAACTGAGGGCTGGCAGCTCTGCAAATATCAATGTGAGCTGTATATAGCACACTATACAAGACCCACAATAAGTATTACTTTGTATGTAAGCGAGTGCTGAAAAGCCCAGAATGGGAGCACTTGTATAGCTTTGGACTTGAAATTGTGTTTTATCTTGAGACTGACAATAAATTACAATTATTATATGGATGAAAGTGTTGTTTATCAGATTGTGAAATGGTCTCTTAGAATAAGAAGCTGCTCAATCAATAGAGACAAATGTCTTGAAAGGTCGGGTGCTGCAAAAGTCGTCAGCAGCACAGTGGCCAAGTGTTTATTGAGTTCAACTTGTTATCCTAGGGTTGCAAGTTGTTGCAAGTTTGAGCCCCAGCCAGACCACTGTGTGTGTGTCCTGGAGCAAGGAACTTTACCCAACTTGTTCCAGTCGACTGGGCTGTATAAATGAGTTACTATCAGCTTCTGCTGGGGGCTAACCTGCAAAGTATTAGTTCCTGTCTGCAGCAGATTTTAAAAAAAATTGAGAACTTGCCTGTCCAACAACCGACATCATCAGTAGAAAACATTAATTGTTAATATTTCCACAACCAAGAAAGATTTCAACAAAATTTTTTAATCACTAATTCTTCATTTAGCAAGGTGTATCCACTGATGTATTAAAATATTTCAAGTCATAGGCATTTTAATTTAGGATCATTGCAAGGGCAATGATTTTATAGTGGAGGGGTTGGCGCAGTGGTAAAATCTGTGCCTCCAAATTCAGAGGTCCACAGTTTGATCACCGGCCTGGTTGAGGGTTGAATATTTGGATGACCTTCTTTCCCGCTAAAGGCCACTAAGCTTTCCATCCCTCTGGGGTCGGTAAAATGAGTACCAGCATACATGGATCGCTTTGAAGCGGCTGCCCAAGCACCTATATATGTTTCTGGTCCGCTGGGGGCAAACTGATCATTGTAAAGCGCCTTTGAGTATGTACATGGAAAGGGCACTATATAAATGCACCACTTTGCCTTTTGGGCAGGAACTTCTATATTTGTGCACTACAGCTACTGTAACAGTAATTCTATATTGTTCTACACAATAATATCTTCTTCATTCACATATTAGTTGTAAATTATTTGACTGCAAACAAATTCATCTTTACCCATAAAACTTGTAAAGGCACAAAGGTGGTAGTGTAAAATTTTTTTTTATTTTCATAATAATTACTTTGATAACATGGTACCTGGACAGTTGTGATTTCAAAAAGCTACTGGAGAAAGTCGCAACATTTCAACTGACTTTAGAAGCACAAAATATCAAAAACAACATTAAACTTTTTACAGAATTTTTAGATTCATTTTACAAGTTGCAGAATGTTTCTTCAAATTAACAGTTCTACACAACCAGCAAACTAGTAACCATCCACACTCAGCTGGTCAACTCTCTTCGTGTCTGCTAGGATTTCATCTAAATTCATTGGCTCAATGCCGTACTTCTTATGTCGCTTTCTCTCCAAGCTGTTAAGTTATGTCAAGGTAATAAAATGGCTTACAACAGACTTGATTTTTCAAAGGCTGGTTAACTTTAACCCCAAGTTAAGCTGAAATTCAAGCAGTAATTTCATCCCTAAGGAAAGTTACAGTTCTTTTAAAATACAGTTTAGATTTAACAAATTGGGAAAAACCTTGTCATTTCCAAAATTACAGATCAAAACAGATTTTGTAAGGTTAGAAACAAAAATGAAGATTACAAATTTGACTCTGCATTAATTAGTACTAATTGACCTTTGAACAACTGGGCCCTGGGGGATAAGCAGTGAAGTTTGTAAGTCAAATAATAATCACCATCTTTATTGAGGAAACTTTTTCACTAGAAGGGCTTTTTAAAAAGGACCTCCAATAAAAGATTACAAATCCAACTGTAAATATTTATTGCATTTTATTGTAAGGTTGACATTTTAGCTAGTTAGTGTATTTGTAGTTTGTAATTTTATCTGTAAGATAAAATTACAAATTACAAATACACTAACTAGCTAAAATATCAACCTTACAATAAAATGCAATAAATATTTACAGTAGGATTTAGCTACAAAAAAACATGATATTATGTTATGTTTAAAAGCATTCACGGCATGGAATGCTGTCTTTTCCTGTCCCCAGTTCCAGGTTTCAAGTCAAGGGTTGTGAGAGCGCCAACCTTAAAAGTGCAGAAGGCTCAAGCCCTCTTAGGCCTAGAAACTTATCTTATCTTCCTGTTTCAAGAGTTTTTAACTGCGTTTTCTTTTCTTACAGGATTTAGAAATTTTTCTTTCTAAACCTTGATTATTTTTTTGTGAGTGAGTACATGGAGCTACCGAGGGCTATACTAAACCTTTTTCTGAGGAAATTCTTAATTTTATCCAATCAGATTTCTAATTCTCCAACATTCACTTCTCTGGCTATGTTTTTTATGCCATTTTTTACTCCAGGAGCCATGGGAGAACAGAGAAGAGGACTTGAGGTCCTCTTCTAGGTCTGCCACCCAGGACCTACGGTTTAACGTTCTTATCCGAGAAGACACTAAGGTCTAACCATTTGCAGATGTTAGAGCAAAGGCAGCACCTTCTCCTCAGTTGTTTTAAGACCCTGAGTGAAGGTCTGGCACCAGGAATCGAACCCAAGCCTCCCGTACGGCAGAATGGCACCTTAACAACTGGGCTAACTGAAAGACTCAAGTTTCCCAAACTAATTTAGAGAGGAAATGAGAAGACTAGGGAAGAAAGACCAGAAACTTAAATAGAGAAGGTTTCATTGACTCACATATATAGTTAATAAACTGAGACTGCCCCCCCCTTTAAAATAAGAAAGGTGCTACACTTTGAAGGATACTACTCATCTGCTCTTTTCCTCACTTCAGCCATGTGAGTGTTTCTTTTCTTGTCATTATCAAGAGGATCCTCCATGAAATAATCCATAATAAGTCTGGTCATCAAAGGCTGTACAATAAATGTAGCCATTACTAAAGTGTTATTTTCATACCAATCTTCCAATCCAACTGAAGATACTACACACTTCTTACTATTAAAGAAAAGTAAATGCCCAAGGTCCCACCCTCATGTCTTGGTTACAGGGAGTAAAAGGGTTTTATCGAGTCTGATGATTTGGCCAAAGAGATTTTTTTGGTTCTATCAAAGATGAGGAAATCTATGGGTTGCAAAAAATGCTAGGATTTTTTGGGTATTGTGTTATTTTTTCTTCATCTTAAATCAAAATAACACAAGCGTAACTTACTGGGCACACAAAAAAGGAGAGTTTTTTTGGGTAGACAAACTCTGAAGTTGGATTTTTTGGGGTATAAAAATACAAACATCTGTTGGGCCCTTCCCCCCTTTCCCCTGCTTCATTAAAATATGTGAGCGGGGCCCCTAGGTAGCAGACACATCTGAAACACACACAGGGTCATACAAAGCTCACCAGTGAATAGAAACAGATTCACAATTTTAAAACTTTAGCACCTATATCTAGTTCAATAGCCTAAAAGGAAAGATGCGATACTCATCTAGCTACACATTAATCTACTTCAGCCAATCAGTTTTAAACCTCTATATAAACCAAAGGAAGGAGAAAAAATCTCTGACCTTGATGGGATTCGAACCCATGACCTACAAAACTGATCTACATCACTCTAACCAACTGAGCTACAGCTGGGAGTTTCGTCATGGGATTTTAAGGACAGTGCAGCTCAGCACAGACATAATAAAACACAAATAGTCATGTAGAGTGTTGTCCTTCAGTGGAATATGTGTGAATACAACATATACAATTGAGTAAGGCCTTACCACTAGAATGGGGTATAACCCAAGTTTCGCTGATCTACAGCATCAACAAAGAACCCCATTCTATAATGGAAGGGTCTAGTGTAAAAACAATGTAAGTGACTTTTATATGAAAGCTGAATTCTCCCAAGAGTAATGAAGGGATATTTAGGGATAATGTAAGGAGAGTTGACAACTTCATCAAAAGTCACTTATGTCATTTTTGCACTAGACCCTTCAATTTATGTTGTATTCACACATATTCCACTGAAGGACAACACTCTATGGTTATTTCTAGGCTCCGGCTGAGCTGTACTGTCCTTAAAATCCCATAACCAAACTCCCAGCTGGCCCCAAAGTTCAGCTGGTTAGTGCAACTTAGATCTGTTTCGTAGGTCTTGGGTTTGAATCCCACTAAGGTCAGAGATTTTCTTCTTTCCTTTGTGTGGGTTTATTGGGTTCTTTGTTAATGCTGTAGATCAACGAAACTTGGATTATACCCTATCCAGTGGTAAGGCCTCACTCGATTCTACATGTTGTATTCAATCATTATTATTACCAGTAAATATTACCATTTGCTAGGCTCCCCCCGCTCCCCTTAAATAAGCTTACCACTGGTTTTTCTACATCTTCCTCTTCATGTTCATCACTCTCAGCTTCTTCAGATCCACCAAAGTTGACATGGGGATTATGGAACAAACTTTTGTCACCATCTTTCCATGGAAATGCCTTAAACATAGTACATATTTCAACTTTTATGTTCAAATTTCACAACAATTTATTGCCCTCCTATCTTGATGCATTTTTATTATGTTTATGAGTATATGGCTTTGTATGTAACTTTACTATTAGAGCTGCAGCAAGCCCATCATATTGTCATCTGTCCTGGGCAAAAACAAATTATGGACAAATCAAAATTTTGTTTTCATGGACCAAAAGTATGGAATTCTCTTCCTAATTCATCCTCTTAATTAAAATAAACTAAAAAAAAATCATTTCTATTGACTAAGCACAGTACTAACTTAGTTCCTCTGTTACTTTTTCCTTTTGAAATATAATCAGAGTACAGTTTTCTTGAACCTTCATATTTTCTTTTTTACTTAAAATGTGACTGTATTTGCTGCTTTTAATTAGGAGTAATCTGTTTCTGTTAACCAGGTAACAGCATTTTGTGCTGTTCTTGTGCCAACTGTGTGAGTGTTTCTGATCAGGAAGCCAAACACAGCAGTTTTCTTCTTACAAAAGTATTTGTAAATTATTGCAATTTAAAAGGGTAAATAAAGTTGTTGCTAAAGGTAATGCTAAAACTGCAACTAAAGGTTTTTATCTTTTCACCCAGGCTATGAGTGCATAAAGATAAGTTTGTTATTACTAATAATTTAAATGTTTATGAAGAATATTGAAACTTCATCTTTGCAGTTTTTGGTAGATGATCAAATTTCATATTCTCAGCACTAATCAGCAAATTTTCTGTTATAACAGTAAGGAGAATTTAGATGTTAACAAATGCTTTAGGTAAAACATTACTATCTTGTTTGCACTGAAATAATATTGGAAGAACATGAAGTTTTCATTAGGTCACTGAGTAAACTTTTGGGACTGAAACTTTTTTCATGTTCTTTGTGTATGTCACACCTTGTTTCTTATGCGAAGATGGCTGTAGGGAATATACTTCTCTGGATTAGGATGGGGTTCATCTCCAGCTAGAAGCAAAGGTATAGTCAGCTTAATATAACTAACGAATATTTATTTTTGAGTGCAATGAAGTACAATAGGTGCATTTATAAAAGTGTACATTATAGAAATATAATGAAGCAAAACGATTGACATGTTCTAGATCAATTCATCAACACAGTTGATTTATTAGACAGTTGATTATTTAGATTAATTCATTTAAGAAGAATTTGAATACAGATCAACTAAGAAATGCCAGTCGACAGTCAAAAAATTGTAACACATCCAGTGCGGAAGTGTGACCTGAAATCAATCAAATACAAGCACAATTAGATCTGAACTGATTACAATTTACTGTAACATATTGCATTTCCAGTCTGTTTGTTGTATTATCAAGTCTGACTGATGATGCGAAGATAAAGAAAGAAACAACTTAAGATTACCATACAGTTTGAAACTGAAAGAAATTGCCAAAATGAGATTATTACCGTATTTTCTCGTGTATAAGTCGACCCCCATTTTTCAAGCCAAAAACAACGATATTTTTGAAAGCTCATGTATAAGTCGACCCACATGATTGATGATACAAAACAAAACAAAATAGAAGGAATCAAGGACAAGAAACAATAATAAAAGAAGAAGTGATTGGTATTTTCTTTTTCAATATTTTTTGGCAATAAACTTGCCTATTCAAGAAAATAAAATGTTAAATTGTTTATTTGATTTAAGCGGACTTCAGTATAAAGACTGAATCAATGCTTCACATTTACCTTTTATTCCGAAAAACATTTTTGATCAAAGTCTGCCACAAAAAAGCCCTCTGCGCCACAAAGCAGAAGCCATTCAACTGCCAAGTGGCTTGAATCATGGAGATTTGTTTGTTCTTTAAAAATGTTTGTCTCGTTAATGAAAAAGCTTTAGGGTCTGTAAGTCGAGTTTAATTCCAATGGTGTGGTTTGATAGAGCTGTTCTCAATTGAAATGACTGACTTATTTTCAAGTTCAAATGCATAAGGATAATATGTTTGTGGTTACACACTTGATTAGACAGGTCTCATCTGTTTGGCACTGCAGCAAATACTTATTTTCTTTCCTGCTTCAGTTTTTTTCCGATGTTCAAACATATATTTTGAATGATGTACCTTTCTCGTGAAAAATTCACAAACAGCAAGCACTTCTTGTTCGCGAACCAGCTAATAGATTTTTATCATGATTTTGTTGATCCGTTTTTTTCACTAATGTATTTGTCGAGGTGCAATTTTTAGGCTACAAATTTGATCTTAAAGGGTCGACTTATACAAGAGAAAATATGGTAGCCATATGGATAGATAAGAGGTAAAGCTTTAAGATAAAAAAAATTGTGATATCTCTTTTACAGAACACGATTTCGAAGAAGAAATATTTCACCAGAAGTAAAACCACTAATCACGCCTTCTATTTTTGACAGCAATGTCACGCAAGGATCAAATTGCATATTTATTGCATGCATTAGTTTGTTTAGCTTGTTTAGAATTCACAAAATCAGTAGATTTTTATAGTGAAGTTGCTTTCCCTTGATTTTATAACTGTGTGGCTGCCTTGTCTTTTGGAATGGCCCAAAAAGTTGAGAAAAATGGGGTTTCGTAAAAAAAGCGACCCAGTTCGAAGAAAAGGAGCTACAAAACAAAAGTTCTTGTTGTTAATTGAAGCCAAGAATGTTTTAGCAGAAAGTG
>JAOBRD020923134.1:0-12436 GCA_027575215.2 Hydrozoanthus sils | reverse complement strand
ATAGGGATTTTGTAGATTCAAACCATGGACGGAGATATCGGAAGAAACATGAGGAAAAGTGGCCACAAAGCGTGCTTAAGTCCCGCCTTAAGTTAAAAAAAAATGCGTTTTCATAAAATTTGTCGCCTTCATTCATGTGTCTTCACCGGAAGTAAACACTCTTGATTTTAACACATTGAAAGATTTCGGGCTGAAGATGCTAAAAAACATTTTTTGCTGTATCTCACGAACATAAAAATAATTTCAAACTAGTTTTTCACCTTTTGGTAGCTTAAATGCTTGGCAATTTGATAGGCTAAAAATATTTTTTTGAGGTTTTTGACCCACTAAAGCTAAGTCTGATAACTTAAACGGGGCGCCGAAGGCGAGTAGAATACAATTAACTGTTCCGAAAAAGATGGTGGCTGCATACGTTTTAGCACAATGCGTTGCGAACCTTATAATTACATCGCTAAAAGCAGTTCAAGAAAGAAAACAGATAGTAAAACTCTTCCTTGTACTAGCAACACTTTGTATGTCAAAGTTCAGGTTTACAGATTATCACTTTGTGTTTTTTATGCGCATTTTAGACGTTAATGCGCCAGGAAATATGGGTGAATGTACCGGTCGGCATCTCTTTTTATTCTGCCAAGGCGAGCGGGGCCCTCAATCAGAGCTAGATGGCCTAATCTTAGAAGTAACACAATGAAAATTAATTGTAAAGCTCTTCTTAAAAACTAACCACAATGTTCTCGTGAAATGCTACGCATTTCAGCTAAATTTCCATTTCAACCGTACTTCAATATGCATACGAAGCTATTGCCGGAATCTTCAGATTAAAATGTCGAAGGTAAACCTCGCTTTACAAGCAACCAAAAAATCTCGAAATCATATTAATGTTAGGGTTAGGAGTAATGGTAAGGGTTGGGGTAAGGATTATATCTTTTAATTCCCGAAATGAAAATGTGGAGTTTCACTTTGACGACCACAAACTGCTTGAAAACGTGAAGTTTGGTGCCATTACTGTATGTATAATTAAGGGTGAGTACGGGAATTTTACCTGCGTTTCTTTTAAAGGACTCAACGTACCTGAAAAACTGCAGCTAGATAAACAAGAATTACGGTAATTGTCTTCTGATGCGCCATGGGAACTACACGAAAGCTGTTCTAAAAAAACAAAGTTTAAGAGTTGTGAAATGTCGTCACTGACTCTATCCTAAAACAGCTTTTATCACAAACAAGTGATAACGAATTCATCCTTTACCTGCAGGCAGTCAGGTTCAAAAATGGGAAACTGTACTTTCAAAGGATCAAATGAGTATTTTGAACTAAGGCCCGTTTATTAAATATTTGTTTCATTTCCTATCACACTGACACGTTTGACAGACTTTTGGTCACATCAACAATCAATGAAAACAATTATTTGACAAATATGACTCCTTCTTGCTAAAGGAAACGCTGAAATGATATATACCGTTGCAGATCAGCTGATACCGCTTCAACTGAGAAATTGAAAATGGAAGGCTGAATACTGCGAGATATTAAGCATGTCAGTGAAAAGGTCACGCGATTCTAGAAGATCGGACAAAGCCAGAATTTGCAGTGCCAGACAGCTGTTTCATCCTTTTTGGGACTCGCCAGTGACAAGTAGCGATGTGAATAGATACACCGGAACGAGTTCTAGTTTATCTACTGCGCCCAAATGCTGTAACTTAATCTTCATCTCTATCACACCACCCCCAAACCAAACGGTACACGTGAACACTTGCGTGTTAAGAAATGCACCGAATGTATCGCATCCGTCCACTGACATATTTAAATAAAACTGCGGTTTGACAAAACAAACCTGTAGAACGCAACTACGGTTTGACAAAAAGCAAACCCGTAAAGCGCGAGGACATGGCCAAACCATGCAATAAGATGTAATTGAAAAAGCATTTCGGATCTTAGAAGACCTTCGGTTCGAAAATATAACAAAAATTAACAAATGTCAACAGAGAGTAATCTATTTCTATTTCGTTTCGTAGGTTACTCACTGATTTACGCAATAATTGGTTCCACTGAGTAATTATGCCTTGGGGGGGAGGAGTAGGGGGGGTATAATTTGGGGTGAAGAGGATAGGGGTGACCGTCAGAAAAGTCTGCAAAAAAGCCTAAAAATACAAAGCTATAAAAATTTTCCACCCTAGAAATACTTCTCTGTCTAGGAATTACCCTAAAAAATACCAATTGAAGATCAGCATTTTTTAACTGATAGCTTGCAGGTCGGTGCTAAGTCCTTTTATGTTCGCCAAACATGTAATGTAGAAAGTAAAGGCATGCGTGTAATAGGACGTTTGCCGTAGGACTCGTCTTTTAACCAGGACCTCCAACTTAATCAAGAACAATGTGGCTCAGATTTTGCCAAAGTTTAAGAACAAGCTAAGAACAGCTTAGACTTTGGCTCGATACCTAGTAATTTTGTGTCAAACTTTACTGAGCTTTGATCTTTTACTGAACAATATATACAGAGTGAATAAGAAGTGCTTCACAGTTTTTGATCATCGAAATCATTGAAATCCTCTTGGAAAAATAACTCAGCGAATCCAAAATAAATCCGGGATGAAGTGATCAAATTCGTTTTCCAACACAGGCCATGTATTCAATGTATTGCAAAACCTTAGGTTTAATTTTTCTTCGATTTAAACAACAATTTGAGGCCCAATTTGCCAAAAAATTAAGAACAATGAGCAAACTTTGTTTCTTCGAAACATCAGTACCTTCTTATTTTTCCGAATGGTATATATTTTTGAAATGTTTACCAAACTGCTGCTATACTGAAACAGCGACGCAAGTTTTCAACCTCATCACATTTTAGATAGGATGATTTTCAATCTACAACGTTTCATGCAAAGCAGTTTTTGGGTTAAAAAGAATTTTCGTCGACTTTCTTTTCTTAAATTTCTATTTTATAAGGCAAATATGCATTTTCACCTAATTTTTCCACGAAGGATACTTAATTAAGTTTGGCAAAACTGTCATAGCAAAATTAATTTGAATTGCAAATACTGTCTGCTTATTAACTGCGACTTCAAACTGCTCGCAGTTGCTGACAAATGGTAGCAGATGGAATACACTGCAACAAATATTGGAAAACATCTTGTATTTTGTAGTCAAATATTGTAAGTTTATATTTCAGAAACTCAGCGGTGATACTTTTAGACTTTATATTTGTTTAAAAGACAAAAAAAATTGTTTTATGTACTCAGATATGCAATATGAATTCTTTCTTTCTTAGCAGCTGCAAGTATTACTGCATTTCGTAAGCTCCATATTGTTCAGCTAACTCTTTTGTGTTATTTTATAAGAAAAGACAGTACAGTGAGAAAACTTGTCCGCTATTTGATGGACTTTTCCCTTTCTAAGCGGCTTGGGCCCGTTTCAAACACTAAGCTAAGCTAGCTTGATTCTGGCATGAGTACGTCGCCTCAGACAAGTCTGTTTTCGAGCAACTTAGAAGCGAAACATACTAAATACTTTCAGCTATACTTTCTCTTCTAACAAGACTTGAAGTTCGTGTGACTATATATATATTTTCGTAAGTTTGGAATGTTTGATAAATGTACTTATCATGCAAGTGATTTCTGTATAACCTACACTAAACTTGTATTTTTCTTACTGTGACATTTATAAAGTCAACTTAAATAGTTCATTTTAAAGTGTGTTAAAGTTTTAAGTTGTTATATGTGTTCCCATATTGAGCTAGAGAGAGATGGGAAAACGGGGATTCCAGTATGTTTTTAACTGGGAAATATTTTTATTGATAAAAACGTGGTAGCTTTTATTTTTTACGTTTTGTCTCTATAACGCTTGAAGTAAAAATTGTTTCTATCAGTATCTTGAGTCTATTTTTGAAAAGCAGATGTTTAAACATGAACGTCATTAACAATTAACCATTTAACCGCCACCTCATTAGCCTAATTGGTAAGGTGCTAGTCTTTCGTGAGGGAGGCCCCGGGTTCAATTGCCGGTGCCGGACCTTCGCCAATTTCAGCGCATCCGTAATAGCAAACTTGCAAAATGTCGCCGGTAGTTCCCAAAAACTAATGCAGATATATAAGTTTGAAACTTGATCTTCTGCCCTTATTATTACAGAGCTAGAAATGTACGGGTAAAAACATGGAAACGAGGCTGGATAGGCATCGATGCCCGTCCACCTTACTTTTCATTGGAAAATTATCCAGTTTCAAACCTTTATATCTCCGTCAATTTGCGGCCAATCTTTATGAGATTTTGTAGTTTTACTAATATTATTGTGGTGAGATTGACTCTGGACTCGTTTTCTCGATAAACTGAACATCTCAATGCCATGCTAGCGTGATAAAGGTCTATCGGGGGACTTAAAAGAACCCACAACTCTTGTCGACAAAGAG
Source organism: Hydrozoanthus sils (assembly GCA_027575215.2). Taxonomy (NCBI): domain Eukaryota; kingdom Metazoa; phylum Cnidaria; class Anthozoa; order Zoantharia; family Hydrozoanthidae; genus Hydrozoanthus; species Hydrozoanthus sils. The sequence continues at coordinate 8,045 of JAOBRD020923134.1, read as the reverse complement.
TAGGGTGATCCAAAGGTCGTGGTCTGTCTCTTCTACTAACTGAAGGGAACTCTTATGAATATAGTTGTGAGCCGTGTATAGCGGACTATCTAAGAACCTCAATACCAGAGTCAACTGTAAATCATTGTTAAGCGCCTTAGTGTCGCTTTTGAGCATCTACTTATGGAAAAGGGCGCTATGTAAATGCTAAACATTAACATTGTCATTAGCCTTTCTCTGATCCACAACTACAATTTCCTTTGACGTCATGCTTTATGGGAGCCGCTGAGGTCTTGAAGTTTAGACAAATTCCATTCAATAACCTTGAATGCAGATTTATAATTTTTGCCCCAGCAAAGCTGGATATTTTTTGCTCCTAAATGCTTAGGCCTTTCATTTGATTGCTGCATATGGAACGGGTGTAAACTGATGTTTTAGATATAATTACCATTGTTTTAAGTTTTAAGAGTGCAAAACAATTATGTCAGTTTTCAAAGAGTTCTTCAAAGCCATCATTTTTGGTTATTAAAGGTAACAAAACTGGTATTTAAAGTTTTTGGAATTTGCTTTTTAAATTCCATCGCTTTGATAGCGGTGAATTAAAGTTATCTGAGTTTAAGTGACTTTCAAAGTTATGTTTTTTGTCTGAATTATGAGACAAATCAATAGCTGTTTAGATTAATTTAAAATAGAACAACTCATATTAGTTACGACAGATGTTATTATGATAAAAGGCGCTTGCGGCTAGCTACTGCAAGTAGAAATATTCTTGGGTTGCACGCATTCTCAGAGACGCCAAAAACAAAAGACGAAGCGGCCATGTTGGTGCCCTTAACAAATAAAGAAACCATCAAAATTTTTCTGTTCAAGGGCAGCAATATGGCCACTATGACGTCAGGTGCAACCCTGCAATTGTCGGGATATCGATTCCATTTTTTTTCCTGACGAAGGCAATAAGTTCAGTTGCCCAAGGTTTGTAAATCTTTCTAAACATTTTACCAGCGAACGTTTTTTATATATTTGTAATCATGAACTGCATGTAGACGTGAAAGGTGAAGAAACTCATAGTAAGTAAATTATTAAGAGAACTATGCGAATGTAGTTTTAGAATGTTTTACTTGTGCGTTTTATCAAATCTTTTTGCTATTTTTTAGTAGCTGGCATTTAAATTCCTGATATTATCAAGACATCATTAGAAACATCAAAAGTAAAAGGTTGTTAGGAAGACTATCGGCTAGTTGTTGGTTGATTCCAATAATGTTCCTAAATTTTGTGGGCTTCCTGTGGCATTTAGTTACTTGCGTGGGCTCCTGTTTTTGCGTTATGGTGATGACATAGTGGCTACCGTCCATCGACGCAGCAGCAACAAAAATTCTGACAAACAAAGGCATCGTGACTTAAGCTCCGTTTACACAAGCAATTTATTTTGTATGAAATTTTGAGCAGTGTTTGTAAGCAAAGCAAACCTTTCATTGTAAAGGTTTAATTGTTTGAATTTTTCCTTAAAGTTCCTATCACGTGAATTATTTTGTTACATCAAAGTTAGAAACAGTGGTGAAAAAGTTAGTCAAAATCTTTTACAATTCTCGAGATATTAACAGTTGGTGTTTTCGGCTGATAACATCAGATGTTGGAAGGCAAATTTCAATTTTTTGAAATCTGCTTCGAATACATAACCTTTTGATGAATTTGAGCCAGACTTGATGTGATGATGTTTCTCGAGGCAGTCTTCAGAATAGTTATTAATTTTCGTCCAAAAGTTATTGATTGGCAACAGATTTCAAAAAATTGAAAATCTATCTATTCGACAACTGACGTCATCAGTTGAAAACAATAGGGAGCTTGAGCAACAAGGACGGAACACCGCGGACGACGGTTTCCAAAAACCACATTTCTTGCTTTTCCTTTTCGACCATGTCTGGCTCTTTTGCCCTCTCTTTTGTTTTAGTGACGCTTTGTGAACAGAAAAAAAAGAAAGCTCCTGCATAAAGACAAACAAAGATTGAGAAAATTTTCTGTTTATCGCTCCCGTAGTCGTAAGAACTCCAAAAATAAAGCTTTTCACGTTGTGATTTTTAAGACGAAGACTTGCAGGTGACCAGCACGGTGCATTCCAACGTGCAGCTATTGTATTCACTATTGTTCTCTGTCGTCTTCGTCGGCATTGGCGTCCTCGTTGCTTAAGCTCTCTAATAGTGTTTAAATCGCGAGAACTATGTCAGATTTTAACAATTTGTTTTTTCACCGCTATTCCTCATTTCGCAGATCTACCCACTGGAGTAACAAAAAATTCCATGTCGTAGGTACTTTAACCCACACAGTGTTAAAATTAACAGCTTTTGTACAACCGGGCCCAGATCTATATCACAAACTGTGTTTAAGTTGTTCAAGATTTTATGCGTCTAATCATTACTTTACTCTTTGACTAATGTAGGGTATGAAGATGGGAGACACGATAGTTTGGAGACATTTCATTTTAACAGTTTCGTTGTTTTTAACTTGGCATCTGACCTCTGCTGTAGGTAAGTGAGCTTTTCTTAATTCTAGGTTGATTAACGCAAAATACTAAAGAAGTCCTGTGAAAATTACAGAATGATTACTAAGTGAAAAATTGGTACCAACGAGGTTTAAGGTGCCTGTTACACTGTAGTAACTCTATAATGCATGATTGAACTTTTTAATTAGAATCGATTGACCTTTGATTCATGTATAAAACAAGTAAGTGGCTTAAAAGGGAAGGGTGAAAGGGGAGGGGGGTACAGGATACGCCGATCCGCGCAATTTCAGTGCCAAATCCGTTGATCCGGCCATTGAGAGATACGCAATTCGGCTAGAATTATGCCTTAAATCCGTAATCCGCACAAGTTTTTTGCCAATTATCTGAATCCAACAGATTTATTGGATCCGCAGATCCGCTAAAATTATTGTTGAAATCCGTAATCCGAACGAAATGTTTGGCAAAATCCGCCGATCCGCAGACCCTTTCACCCCCCTCCCCTAAAAACTATCTCATGTTCTGTCTTCAGTATTTTGTTTTACTTTATTATGGTTTTCGTAAGGTGTATAATTAAAGCAGTTGTGCACAGCGTAATTCATTAAAAGTTTCTCCTTCTTTGTGTTTTCTTTTGAACAAGGTTCAACACCCCAAGTTCGCCTCGCTGGCTCATCTAGTGCAAATGCTGGCCGAGTGGAAGTCTTCCATAGGGGGCAGTGGGGTACAGTGTGCGATGACTCATGGGATACCAACGATGCCCGTGTTGTATGTCGGGAGTTGGGTTTCAGTGACGTTGTTACACCAACATGCTGTGGAGCATTTGGGAAGGGAATTGGTAAAATCTGGTTTCATGACGTGTCATGTGTTGGTAACGAAACAAGTTTGGCTCAGTGCAAGAGAGGAGAAGATCAGTACTTGATATATTGCTCACATAGTGAAGATGCGGGTGTAGTTTGCCTTCCATCTAATTCCTCAAACCAAGGTAGGTAAATCTGAGGGTCACAGAGAAAGTAGGAAAGAGGCGGTTAAATTGAGGATCTCATATACAAAACACCAACTTGTCAACTTTCTATCTTTTCCTTTTTTACTCTTAAAGTAGTGAATAAGTTACAATATCTGAGTCAAAAATGCTGATAGTTAAGAATCATTACCTCTTGCCGAAGTCTTTGAAAGATCAAGCTTCAAGCCTTTTTTGAGCTCCAGAGAAATATTCAGCTTTTTATTGCATTTTCAGTTATATACCTAACTAAACATGAACATACGTCAGTCAAATCCAAGAGCAGAACTTGCAAGGAACCAAACGTTGTGGTCTACGCAGATGTTAAACGTATGTGATAACTCTGCAACCAACTGAAGAAAAAAAGAAAGAGAAAAATGAAACGAAAGCAATGGCTGGAGAAAGGCTGGGGAATGTTATCTAACTTTAATGTTACAATGTTCCCTTTCAGTTATATTTTATTTTTAGCATATCCATATCAAGCACTTTACCTGAACAAGATATTTAGATTCTTTAAGAATATTATTGTGTAGTATATAACCAATTGGTCGATAAACTTAACATCTTTTGATTAAAGGGTTTCAGACGAAGCTTAGCGGAGGTAACAGTACAAATGCTGGCCGTGTTGAAGTACGATATATGACAGTCTGGGGTACAGTTAATGATGTTAACTGGGATATCAAGGATGGCGATGTTGTTTGTAAAACGCTTGGTTACCTAGCTGCTTTGGAAGTCTACACTTCTGCTCGTTATGGCCAAGGGAGTGGGCCCGTGTGGATGTCTGACTTACAGTGCAATGGTTCGGAAAGCTCATTGGACAAGTGTCAACATGCTGGTTGGGGCAATGGGCTCTACAGTCACGTTGGGGACTCCAGTGTAGTGTGTCAGAGGACAGTTTCAGATCCTGGACCAGGTATGCAATTATTTACTACTGAGACTAACGAGGTCGCTAATATTCTAGTACTCTTTATGTATGACCTTCTATGGGAAAACTTAAGGGACATTAACGAATTTCCGTTTTCACTCGAAAACTGCTGTACAGGTCATAAAGGAGTCGTTAAAAAATCATTCGAACGGCTTGCTCAGTCATTAGAAAAAATCAGACTCATTCGTTCGAACGGCTTTCTCAGTCATTAGAACACTAGACTAACTCGTTCGAACAAGTTGCTCAGTCTTTTGTTACGACTTGTTCACTCGTTAGTGACCTGTTAGATAGTCGTTAGGTAAACAATTATAATTATGTTGTAGCTATAGTTATCTCAAGTATCTTTTACGAACCTTACAAAGCACTTAGCTTGTAACTCTCCTATATGGCTGAAAAAAAGACCCCTTCTCTCTTCTAGTGGCACCTCTTCGTCTTGTTGGAGGACCTGTGGCTCATTCCGGACGTATTGAAGTCAAATACAACGAAAGCTGGGCTGGAATCTGTGCTTTCAATCGGTATAACTATAAGGAAAATGCCAAGGTTGTTTGTAAACACTTAGGTTACTTGGGTGCCGAAGCTGTCACGTGCTGTGGTGTGTTTGGGCAGGGAAATGGAACAGCGTGGATGGAGGATGTACGTTGCCAAGGCGACGAAACATACCTGGCAAAATGTCCTCACCGGGGATGGGGTAGATCGGATTGTTCTGCTGGGACTGCAGGAGTCATTTGTACGCCAAAAGCACAAAGGGAAGGTAAGTTGACCTTTAGTTAAAATTCTGAGGCAAAATATTTAGTCAAGACCATCTCCACACATTGCATTCATAAAACTGTTTTCGTAGCATTTATTCTTGTAATTGTGATTAATGTTAATATTATCAAGCTGCTGATTATCACTCTTTACGCCAGGTGTAACTTGGCAACCGATAAAGAGGACAAAATTAAAAGACAAATGACAACTGAATGAAACAACTGCACGTTCATAGGGAGAAGGGAGGGGGAGGGGGGACACTAGATTCACCGGAGTTCAGGTTCAAACACAGGTAGCCCAAGCTGGGTGTTAGCCTGAATTGGATTTAGTCAATAGACAAAAGTGGCTTGTTAGGACTATATGGGATAAATAATGCTTTCGTGATTTTTATATTTCTATTTTATGCAAATATCACAAATATAAAGCTTGTTCACCTCAATTGTTGTCTCCATTTGTCTCGCCTAACCTGCGATAGATTAATGTCCTGTCAAGGTCAAACATTTTGAGTTTAAACGACTGAAAAAGCAATGTTATGCTTGGAATACGGGGGAATGTCTGTTTCGTATTAAAACTCCTCGATACAGGCTTGCAGTCTTGATGGTTGTTAAAAAGTACGATCACGGCGATGGAGCACAAGATTTGTTGTGGATGTTCGGAAATGAGTGTGAAGGCCAACGGGGACGAAGGGCGCTCTGCTCAATTTTTGGGACACCAGTACTGTTTACTAAAGGATCTGAAAATGCTTGCTTCTCGAACAAGCGTTGTCGAAAAATAGTCAGTCGCGTTGTCTGCTCTGTGGAAATCTTTGTCAGGCAAGGTGAAGGACCCATAGAAATAAATTTGTTATCATCCTTCTTATCGTTAAAACACAACACTCTTTTTATCGGTAGATATCGTATCATAGCGATCGTGAAAGGTCTGTATCGTATCCGAGGTCCGGAGGAGGTTATATATGAAACACAACATTCTCCCACCGGTTTTCCAAGCAGAACATTGTTTTTTAGTCGTTTTGACCCAAATTGTTTTGACTTTGCAGTCAAATTTTCCCTGGAAAATTAAAAATTGCATATGAATTAAACGTTTAACTTACACCCAATTTTTAATTAAAAGAACCTTCAGCAGTCGAAGCAACCCACGCGGTCTCTCCAGCTTAGGAGACTGAGTCGATTGTGTCCGACATCTTGAACCTGAACTCCTATGAATTTAGTGTTTCCTCATTCATAGGATCATACTGAACCTGCCTTACAAAAACCTTCTCCCCCATTTTTCACCTGCTGTCTTGGCTTTGACTTTTTCTCCTGGAAATTAAAATATAACTTGTAAGTACTTCTAGCAAATTTGGTTTTCTGATATACTTGTAAAGCAATATTTTTTAAAGTTTCAAACCTGTCAGATATCTACGTCCGACTCATTAGCAGTCAGCGAGGCAGTTCATCTGAGGGCCGGGTGGAAATAAACTTCCAGGGGGTCTGGGGCACTCTACAGGCAGAATCTTGGGACATCAAAGATGGTCACGTGGCTTGCAGACAACTTGGCTTCACGATGGGGGCAACATCTGTGTTTGTCAGGAGCAAATATGGAAAAGGGAAAGGACCTTCTTGGAATGTTGATTTCCGTTGTCGTGGCAACGAGACGTCGTTGGCTGATTGTAAAAGGTGGCGCTTCCCCTTGATCAACACCAACCACAAGGATGACGTCAGCGTTGTTTGCAAAGTCACTAGCGGGAATATTCCAGGTAGGTAATTTGGCAACTCAACTTAGTTTCATTTATAGCAATGCCTAAAGAGAATTAGGCTTGCTTTATCACTACTCAAAGCATATTTTGAACAAAATAAAGTTACTTAAAGTTTCCTTACTACAATTTCACATTCTATCAATACCAAGTGTTCTCCTTTGAAACATATTACTTCTGTTTCTACCCTTTTTACAAGGCTTAATTTTTACCGCCATTGTGAGTTTTTACCAGAGAGATTACATTTTTACCATTATTATGTTCGATACGTTACCAAACTTTCAGATGAAATGTATTGACAACAATTTCATTTTGTTGTTTACCATTAAAGCTATCACAACGATTGCAAAAGTGTCGTCATTTTTCACTCTAGCTGATTCTCCTTCATCTAAGAACGATTTTTAGAGTCAAATTACCAAAGTGTGAGACTTTTCCAAATAGAATGGCGCAGCATTCATGGATGGCGGAGGAAGAGGGGCTGGTAGACCTTTTTTATTGCTGGGATTTATTTCTAAGGATCCAGTTGAGATGGATAGATTTTATTACTAAAAAAAAGGTAAAGGCACCGTTATTTAACGTCGGTAGTTCCTTCAGCTCTCAGAGAGTGCTGCTATCAATGGAAGCCGACGGTGCGCCCTTTACCCCCTCCCTCTGTCAGTGCTCCGTTTTACGAGTATTTAAAGCTACAGCTACACTGATCGGAAGAAAGTCGAAACAGACGTGCAGTCACCGAGGATCGAACTAGGGACCTCTAGCTCCGAAGGCCGCGCACTAACCAACTGAGCTACGCCTGTTCCTACTTGAAAGTAATAAAACGCGCTTATTTTTGTGCGTTTGCTATAAGTCAAAGGCTTGGTTAAGCTGTGTGGCAGCAGTTAATTATTTGACAGGCGTTCTTGTTGTATCGAGGTTGTAAGTAAGATGCACTCAAGTGCAAGATAAATGAAAAATGTCCAGAAATGCATGCAATTGCAAAAACTGCGAAATTTATTTGAATAAAATATATCTCATAATATATAATATAGATATAATATAAAATATATGAAGTGCAAAATCAACAAAAGATTTGGCTTGGCATATCTATTACTAATTAGTTTCGTACCGCACAGCTGAGTTGTGTGGCACTCATGAGTTCTCTGACAAACTTTGTGCACTATCCCACTGGTATAAT